>JAWPHD010023088.1:0-23122 GCA_037043455.1 Cyrtodaria siliqua | reverse complement strand
TGGTATTCGTAGTCTCAAATAGTTTGAATATGAAATGAAGAAAACATTTACAAACCGTGAAGGTATAAGGGCAGGTTATCACTTAATCAGAGAAATCCAATGCTCGGTCAGGAAATATCTGGGAACTTTTATTTTGAGATTCCTGAGGTCACAAAAAAAAAATTGACAATCATATAATTATATACTAAACTAACCAAATTGCTAAGTATCAACCTAAGAATATGTCAATAATATTCTCATTGTTTTGTGTATTTTGTGCTTGATTAGAGATACTGCAAAAACAGCAAAATAATGAGTGTAAATCGTCTACTCTGATAGCATGAACATATTTTAAAGTTATAAGTCAATGTGTTTTCTTAGAATAAGTTCAAACACTGATACAACTGGGTATATAGGATTTTATTAAAGACACATTTCGAGCTATTGTATTTGGGGGGGAGAGAATTTCTATAGGTAACTGTAAATCACTGTTAGCCAAACAATTTCATGAGCAAAGTGTGATATTCAGTTTTTCTTCAGATTATGAGGCCCACCCAATAAGGCATTTGTGACCAGTACACATAATAACACATTAAAGAATGTTGTATATTGTGCTGTGCTCTGATTTCTTGGTCTAAAAACAATTAAGAAATACCAGATAAGTTTTGTATTCAAAAGCTATATTATGGACTTTTATTTCTTCACTTAAAGTAAATTACCAAAGTGTTGTTAAGCTATTCTTACCCCTCAATATAGAAATGCTATACAAATAAAAAAACTAAGAGTGGGCCTCAATTTACGTACCTGAGTTGATCAGCCATAAAGCGTGCTGGCTGTAGATATTCAAGCTTCCCGTGCTTTTTCAATGACCAAGTAGCGTTGGGAAATGTGTCCTTTAAGTACTTTGAATTAGTGAAGCTTTCTATGTTCCTAATTCTAAAATATGCCAGTTAAAATATTTTGACATCATGTTTTACAAGCATTACACTACAAATGCGTTTGCAAAAGAATTTTTCAAAATATTTAATGTTAACGCTGAATTACAGTTACTTGAATTTCAAACAATAGTCAATTTAAAGGGTGGTAATTTAAGATTATCCATATCTCGTTTTTTTATAGATGGAGAATCTGCGATAAAGGGGTCAAATTTTTATGTTTTTTTCTATTATTTCCTTACCAATTTTAAGAATTTTATATCTTTAAGAGATCTTTGACTCATGTTTTATCAGCACATTTCATGTTTCCATATGAAGGAGGGTAACTCTCAAAAGATGTTACAATTTAACAAAAAATAAATGTTTTTCAAACTATGGGTCAAAACAAAATACTTATCATACTGTCTTTTCTAAAATATATTTAAAATAAGAAAGTTAGTTAAGATACAAAAGTTGATACTTAGCAATTTTGTTCAGTGTATATAACCTTACATGTGTCGACAATGACGTACTACACCATACAAACAAACCTGTGACCATCCTGTTTATAACAATATACTTAAGCTTGTTTGTATGACAGATACGACCTTGCAAGGGCGTTCCTGGGCTCATTTAGGTATACGCACCATCGAGTTTTGGATTCACAAATGTTCCTAACCCCCCCCTATACCCTCAGTTCTTATCTGCACTTTTGGCATTTTTAGCCGTTTTTATTTGTTTGCTTCTTTAATTGCTGTATGCACGTGCGTCAGTGCGTATGCCAGGTATGCCCCTGACTTGTGCTAAATTTTATTACAAATGTGGCTTCTGCTCGATAATATAACTAAAAATGGCTTCTGTTTGATAATATTACAAATGTGGCTTCTGCTCGATGTTATTACTAAACATGGCTTCTGTTTGATAATACCGGTACATGTATTACAAATGTGGCTTCTGCTCGATGATATAACTAATCCGTCTCTGCTCGATAATATTACTAAACATGGCTTCTGTTTGATAATACTACAAATGTGGCTTCTGCTAGATAATACTACAAATGTGGCTTCTGCCTAGATTATATTACAAATGTGGCTTCTGCTTGATAATATTACAAATGTGGCTTCTGCTCGATTACAAATGTGGCTTCTGCTCGATATTATTACTAAAACATGGCTTCTGTTTGATAATACATGTATTACAATGTGGCTTCTGCTCGATGATATAACTAAATCCGTCTCTGCTCGATAATATTACTAAACATGGCTTCTGTTTGATAATACTACAAATGTGGCTTCTGCTCGATTACAAATGTGGCTTCTGCTCGATAATATTACAAATGTGGCTTCTGCTAGATAATATTACAAATGTGGCTTCTGCTCGATTACAAATTTATGTGGCTTCCCTGCTCGATAATATTACAAATGTGGCTTCTGCTCGATTACAAATGTGGCTTCTGCTCGAAAATATTACAAATGTGGCTTCTGCTAGATAATATTACAAATGTGGCTTCTGCTCGATTACAAATGTGGCTTCTGCTAGATAATACTACAAATGTGGCTTCCTGCTCGATTACAAATGTGGCTTCTGCTCGATAATATTACAAATGTGGCTTCTGCTAGATAATATTACAAATGTGGCTTCTGCTCGATTAAAAAAGGTGGCTTCTGCTTGATGTTATTACAAATGTGGCTTCTGCTCGATAGTATTACAAATGTGGTTTCTGCTCGATAGTACTACTAAACATGGCTTATGTTTGATAATGTTATTAAATGTGGCTTCTGCTAGATAATATTACAATGTGGCTTCTGCTTGATAATATTACCTGAACATGGCTTATGATCCATAATATTATTAAATGTGGCTTCATGTGGCTTCTGCTCTATAATATTACTAAACATGGCTTCTTCTCGATAATATTACTAAACATGGCTTCTGCTCGATAATATTACTAAACATGGCTTCTGCTCGATAATATTACAAAACATGGCTTTTGCTCGATCAAGTTCGAAATTCAGTGGAAGTCAAGTTCGAAAACCATTCTGATCGTATTAATTTCACCGGAGTTGTGGCCCTTTTTTTTGCTGAAAAATAACATGTTAAGCTTGTAAACACTCTAGCCCCTTCATTTATTATTTGATCTTTACCAAACTTGCACAGACTGTTAATACTAATGAAAGCTTGGACAAGTCCGAAAATCCTAACACTAACACTAGAGTTATGGCCCCTTATTTTTTTTCTGAAAAACGCCATCTTTATGCCTTGTGAACACTTTAGCACCCTTCATTTATTCTTTGATCTTTACCAAACTTGCACAGATTGTTAATATTAATGAAAGCTTGGACAAGTTGACAGCTGAATTGGGTCACTAATACAAGAGTTATGGCCCTTGTTTTTCTGAAAATGCGAGCTTTCATTGATATTAACAATCTGTGCAAGTTTGGTAAAGATTAAATAATAAATGAAGGTGCTAGTGTTCACAAGACAGAAAATGGCCATTTTTCAGAAAAAACAAGGGCCTACAGACCCCAATTTAGCTAATTTTCCAACCTTGTCCAAGCTTTCATTGGTATTAACAGTCTGTGCAAGTTTGGTAAAGATCAAATAATAAATGAAGGTGCTAGAGTGTTCACAAGATAGAACATGGCATTTTTCAGAAAAAAACAAGGGCCATAACTCTGGTGGTACTGATCCAATTTAGCTAATTTCAAACTTATCCAAGCTTTCATTGGTATTAACAGTCTGTGCAAGTTTGGTAAGATCAAATAATAAATAAAGGTACTAGAGTGTTTACAAGGCAGAACATGGGGATGAGTTTGAAAACCAGTCAGAAAAATGCCATTTTCTTCCTTGTGACCTCTCTAGCACCTTCATTTATTATTTAATCTTTACCCAAACTTGCACAGATTGTAAATATCAATGAAAGCTCGGGACAAATTTGAAAACCAGCCAGAAAAATGCCATTTTCTGCTTGTGAACACTTTAGTACCTTCATTTATTCTTTGATCTTTACCAAACTTGCACAGATTGTTAATATTAATGAAAGCTTGGACAAGTTGACAGCTGAATTGGGTCACTAATACAAGAGTTATGGCCCCTTGTTTTTTCTGAAAAATGCGAGCTTTCATTGATATTAACAATCTGTGCAAGTTTGGTAAAGATTAAATAATAAATGAAGGTGCTAGTGTTCACAAGACAGAAAATGGCATTTTTCAGAAAAAACAAGGGCCTACAGACCCAATTTAGCTAATTTTCCAACTTGTCCAAGCTTTCATTGGTATTAACAGTCTGTGCAAGTTTGGTAAAGATCAAATAATAAATGAAGGTGCTAGAGTGTTCACAAGATAGAACATGGCATTTTTCAGAAAAAACCAAGGGCCATAACTCTGGTGGTACTGATCCAATTTAGCTAATTTTCAAACTTATCCAAGCTTTCATTGGTATTAACAGTCTGTGCAAGTTTGGTAAAGATCAAATAATAAATAAAGGTACTAGAGTGTTTACCAAGGCAGAACATGGGGATGAGTTTGAAAACCAGTCAGAAAAATGCCATTTTCTTCCTTGTGACCTCTCTAGCACCCTTCATTTATTATTTAATCTTTACCAAACTTGCACAGATTGTAAATATCAATGAAAGCTCGGGACAAATTGAAAACCAGCCAGAAAAATGCCATTTTCTGCTTGTGAACACTCTAGCACATTCATTTATTATTTGATATTTATCAAACTTGCAGAGAGTGTTAATACCAATGAAAGCTCAGACAAGTTCAAAAATTAGCTAAATTGGGTCTGTAACACCAGAGTTATGGCCCTTGTTTTTTCTGAAAAATGCCCTTTTCTGCCTTGTGAACACTCTAGCACCTTCATTTATTGTTTGATCTTTAACAAACTTGCATAGATTGTTAATATCAATGAAAGCTCGGGACAAGTTTGAAAACCAGCCAGATCGGATCAGTAACAAAAGTGTTATGGTCTTGTCTTTTCTGTAAAATGCCATTTTCTGCCTTGTGAACACTTTAGCACTCATTTATTATTTGATCATTACCAAGCTTGCACAGATTGTTAATAGCAATGCAATTTTGGGCGAGTTTGAAAAACAGCAAGATCGGACCATTTATGCCGGAGTTACGGCCCCTAAGTGTTTTTGCTAAATTGCCATTTTCTGCCTCATGAACACTCTAGCACCTTTATTTATTATTTGATCCATACCAAACTTACTGTGATTGTTATTATCAGTGAAAACTGAAATTTAATGAGTAACAGCAGAGTTATGGCCCTTGATTTGCTTAAAAAATGCCATATTCTGCCTTGTGAACACTCTAGCACCTTCCATTTATTATTTGATCTTTACCAAACTTATATAGATTGTTAATATCAATGAAAGCTCGGACAAGTTTAAAAACCAGCCAAATCGTATTAGTAACACGGAGTCTGGGATGATGAGTACCAATTCTAGTTGCACCTATATCATCACTGTGTTCTGGTTGAATGAGTTATGACCTAATATACACAAACTTTATACCTGTAGGCAATTTTTCCTGAACACCTGTCTGGATTTCAGTGAAACTTGGCAATGAATGCATCAGTACCAAGCCTAATTGCACATTTTGTTGACGTTTTTATCCATCGAAGACTTCATATAGCAAGTAGAGCAATACAGGTCCTCTTGGACCCTCTTGTTTTTTTTTACAGGTGTGACTGCTGCTCAAAGATGCTGGCATCCAAACTGACACTAAAGAACCATATGAACATCCACAAGGGTTTTAAAACCATACATATGCAAGGAATGTGGCCAGGGCTTTGCAGACAGTGGATCCGTAACAAACACGAAAGAACCACCGCGGGACCAGGCAGTATGTGTGTCGTGTGTGTAAGAAAACTTTTTGTCAGTCAGGTGGGCTCAATCTTCACATGCAGTTGCACAATCCAGAGCGCCCTCACCCATGCAGGTTGTGCCCTAAAACATTCACGCAGAAAGTTCACCTTGAGAAGCATGTGCAAGTGATACACCCTGAAACAAAAGAAAGACGTTTGTTCTGTATGCCAGAAGGCATTTGCTGATCCCTATAAGCTAAAATGTCACATGAGATATCACACAAATGAGAAACCGTATTCCTGCAGCTGTGCGAAGATAGAAAGTTTGCAGATCTGAGTAATTTTAAATTACATATGAGATATCACAGCGGAGAGAGACCATTTGCTTGTATGCAATGTGATAAAACATTCGCCCCAGTCAGGGGATCTTAAAAGGCATGTTCTTGTTCATAGTGGTGAACGGCCGTTCAAATGTAAAGTTTGCAATTTTGAGTCGGCGTTAGAAGTGAACATGCAACGACACGTTCTCACACATTTGGACGTTTTGCCTTGGAATTGTAGCATTTGCGGAAAAAACTTCTCCTCAAAATCATGTAGAACGCGTCATGAGAAAACACAGCACAAAACAGAAGTCTTAAAAGTTAAAGAAGTGCAACAATCACACTGACATTATATAGTTGTGTTTACTAGGCTAACAAACTATGTCATGTATAAATGATCTTATATGAGTGCCTTTTTAAGTTTGAATTTATTAAACAAGTTCGATAAAATTTATATGATTCATTCCAAGTTGGATGAAATTGATACGCCTGTGCCGAGCATCATATGCATTTTATCCAACAAATTTAATAAATTCATTATTAAATAGGTAAGAATGTGAGAACTAGTTAGCTCAAACTCTAAAAAAAAAAAACTCTGTACGACACCGAATAAGGGAACTATCACGTCGATTTCAGTAATCCAGTAGTATTGGTTAAGGAAGACGAATATTAAAGCAGTAATCCGTAATCCGAGCCTTCTATGACCTTACAAGCCCCTTTTTACGATTTTGATATTTCATCTGGCTGTGTACAGTCAGAGAGGTTCTTATAGTAAAAACATGGGGATCTCCTGACCTCTGCCACAAAGGGGAGGAGCTACCCCTCTTGGTTTTAAGTCAATATTTATGTACAGACCAGTTGCATTCAAGTACCCCCAAATACATGCAGAATAAATGCTGAATGAACAGAAAACACGCAGAACGAACGCAAAATGAACATTGCACGATCTGTATTTTAAAAATGCATTTCATTCGTTTTTCAGCATTCAGCGTTTTAAAAAATGAACGATGAATGCATTTTTTAGATCACCTTGATCTATTAGGATCACTCTTCGTCCGTCGTTGTCGTCAATAACACTTAAGCTTCAAACGACCTCCTCAGACACGCTTGGCCAATTTTGATCAAACTTCACGTGTATGATCCTTAGATGAATACTTTAGATTTGTTAAAATTAGGTCAGCCTGACATCCAAGATGGCCGCCATTAAAAACCTAAAAAAAAAAACTCAAAACCTTAACAAATCTTCTTCTCAAGAACCGCTGGACAGATTTCGACAGTTTTTCTTTTAAAATGATCGCCAATGCCTAGACTATCAAGTTTGTTCAAATGAAGTTCCGGATTCAAAATTGACCGTGCCCCTGGGGATCCAAAGTTTGTATATTGAGATTTTGCATATTTTTCAGACTTTTATAGGATTTTTTTTTTAAGAAATCTTCTTTTCTGAAACCACAAGGCTCAGATTACGGATTACTGCTCTTAATATTCGTCTTCCTTAACCAATACTACTCGGATTACTGAAATCGACGTGATAGTTCCCTTATTCGGTGTCGTACAGAGTTTTTTTTTTTTAGAGTTTTGAGCTAACTAGTTCTCACATTCTTACCCTATTTAATAATGAATTTATTAAATTTGTTGGATAAAATGCATATGATGCTCGGCACAGCGTATCAATTTCATCCAACTTGGAATGAATCATATAAATTTTATCGAACTTGTTTAATAAATTCAAACTTAAAAAGGCACTCATATAAGATCATTTATACATGACATAGTTTGTTAGCCAAGTAAACACAACTATATAATGTCAGTGTGATTGTTGCACTTCTTTAACTTTTAAGACTTCTGTTTTGTGCTGTGTTTTCTCATGACGCGTTCTACATGATTTTGAGGAGAAGTTTTTTCCGCAAATGCTACAATTCCAAGGCAAAACGTCCAAATGTGTGAGAACGTGTCGTTGCATGTTCACCTTCTAACGCGACTCAAATTGCAAACTTTACATTTGAACGGCCCGTTCACCACTATGAACAAGAACATGCCTTTTAAGATCCCCTGACTGGGCGAATGTTTTATCACATTGCATACAAGCAAATGGTCTCTCTCCGCCTGTGATATCTCATATGTAATTTAAAATTACTCAGATCTGCAAACTTTCTATCTTCGCACAGCTGGCAGGAATACGGTTTCTCATTTGTGTGATATCTCATGTGACATTTTAGCTTATAGGGATCAGCAAATGCCTTCTGGCATACAGAACAACACGTCTTTCTTTTGTTTCAGGTGTATCACTTGCACATGCTTCTCAAGGTGAACTTTCTGCGTGAATGTTTTAGGGCACAACCTGCATGGGTGAGGGCGCTCTGGATTGTGCAACTGCATGTGAAGATTGAGCCCACCTGACTGACAAAAGTTCTTCTTACACACACGACACACATACTGCCTGGTCCCGCGGTGGGTTCTTTCGTGTTTGTTACGGGATCCACTGTCTGCAAAGCCCTGGCCACATTCCTTGCATATGTATGGTTTTAAACCCTTGTGGATGTTCATATGGTTCTTTAGTGTCAGTTTGGATGCCAGCATCTTTGAGCAGCAGTCACACCTGTAAAAAAAACAAAGAGGTCCAAGAGGACCTGTATTGCTCTACTTGCTATATGAAGTCTTCGATGGATAAAACGTCAACAAAATGTGCAATTAGGCTTGGTACTGATCATTCATGCCCAAGTTTCACTGAAATCCAGACAGGTGTTCAGGAAAAATTGCCTACAGGTATAAAGTTTGTGTATATTAGGTCATAACTCATTCAACCAGAACACAGTGATGATATAGGTGCAACTAGAATTGGTACTCATCATCCCAGACTCGGTGTTACTAATACGATTTGGCTGGTTTTTAAACTTGTCCGAGCTTTCATTGATATTAAACAATCTATATAAGTTTGGTAAAGATCAAAAAATAAATGAAGGTGCTAGAGTGTTCCACAGGCAGAATATGGCATTTTTTAAGCAAATCAAGGGCCATAACCTCTGCTGTTACTCATTAAATTTCAGTTTTCACTGATAATAACAATCACAGTAAGTTTGGTATGGATCAAATAATAAATAAAGGTGCTAGAGTGTTCATGAGGCAGAAAATGGCAATTTAGCAAAAACACTTAGGGCCGTAACTCGGCATAAATGGTCCGATCTTGCTGTTTTTCAAACTCGCCAAAATTGCATTGCTATTAACAATCTGTGCAAGCTTGGTAATGATCAAATAATAAATGAGGTGCTAAGTGTTCACAAGGCAGAAAATGGCATTTTACAGAAAAGACAAGGACCATAACACTTTTGTTACTGATCGATCTGGTGGTTTTCAAACTTGTCCGAGCTTTCATTGATATTAACAATCTATGCAAGTTTGTTAAAGATCAAACAATAAATGAGGTGCTAGAGTGTTCACAAGGCAGAAAAGGGCATTTTTCAGAAAAAACAAGGGCCATAACTCTGGTGTTACAGACCCAATTTAGCTAATTTTTGAACTTGTCTGAGCTTTCATTGGTATTAACACTCTCTGCAAGTTTGATAAATATCAAATAATAAATGAATGTGCTAGAGTGTTCACAAGCAGAAAATGGCATTTTTCTGGCTGGTTTTCAAATTTGTCCCGAGCTTTCATTGATATTTACAATCTGTGCAAGTTTGGTAAAGATTAAATAATAAATGAAGGTGCTAGAGAGGTCACAAGGAAGAAAATGGCATTTTTCTGACTGGTTTTCAAACTCATCCCCATGTTCTGCCTTGTAAACACTCTAGTACCCTTTATTTATTATTTGATCTTTACCAAACTTGCACAGACTGTTAATACCAATGAAAGCTTGGATAAGTTTGAAAATTAGCTAAATTGGATCAGTACACCAGAGTTATGGCCTTGGTTTTTTCTGAAAAATGCCCATGTTCTATCTTGTGAACACTCTAGCACCTTCATTTATTATTTGATCTTTACCAAACTTGCACAGACTGTTAATACCAATGAAAGCTTGGACAAGTTGGAAAATTAGCTAAATTGGGTCCTGTAGGCCTTGTTTTTTCTGAAAAATGCCATTTTCTGTCTTGTGAACACTAGCACCTTCATTTATTATTTAATCTTTACCAAACTTGCACAGATTGTTAATATCAATGAAAGCTCGCATTTTTCAGAAAAAAACAAGGGCCATAACTCTTGTATTAGTGACCCCAATTCAGCTGTCAACTTGTCCAAGCTTTCATTAATATTAACAATCTGTGCAAGTTTGGTAAAGATCAAAGAATAAATGAAGGTACTAAAGTGTTCACAAGCAGAAAATGGCATTTTTCTGGCTGGTTTTCAAATTTGTCCCCGAGCTTTCATTGATATTTACAATCTGTGCAAGTTTGGTAAAGATTAATAATAAATGAAGGTGCTAGAGAGGTCACAAGGAAGAAAATGGCATTTTTCTGACTGGTTTTCAAACTCATCCCCATGTTCTGCCTTGTAAACACTCTAGTACCCTTTATTTATTATTTGATCTTTACCAAACTTGCACAGACTGTTAATACCAATGAAAGCTTGGATAGTTTGAAAATTAGCTAAATTGGATCAGTACCACCAGAGTTATGGCCCTTGTTTTTTTCTGAAAAATGCCCATGTTCTATCTTGTGAACACTCTAGCACCTTCATTTATTATTTGATCTTTACCAAACTTGCACAGACTGTTAATACCAATGAAAGCTTGGACAAGTTGGAAAATTAGCTAAATTGGGTCTGTAGGCCCTTGTTTTTTCTGAAAAATGCCATTTTCTGTCTTGTGAACACTAGCACCCTTCATTTATTATTTAATCTTTACCAAACTTGCACAGAATGTTAATATCAATGAAAGCTCGCATTTTTCAGAAAAACAAGGGCCATAACTCTTGTATTAGTGACCCAATTCAGCTGTCACTTGTCCAAGCTTTCATTAATATTAACAATCTGTGCAAGTTTGGTAAAGATCAAAGAATAAATGAAGGTGCTAAAGAGTTCACAAGGCATAAAATGGCGTTTTTCAGAAAAAAATAAGGGCCATAACTCTAGTGTTAGTGTTAGGATTTTCGGACTTGTCCAAGCTTTCATTAGTATTAACAGTCTGTGCAAGTTTGGTAAGATCAAATAATAAATGAAGGTGCTAGAGTGTTTACAAGGCTTAACATGTTATTTTTCAGCAAAAAAACGGGCCACAACTCCGGTGAAATTAATACGACTCAGAAAGCGTTTTCGAACTTGACTTCCACTGAATTTCGACACTTGATCGAGCAAAAGCCATGTTTTGTAATATTATCGAGCAGAAGCCATGTTTAGTAATATTATCGAGCAGAAGCCATGTTTAGTAATATTATCGAGAAGAAGCCATGTTTAGTAATATTATAGAGCAGAAGCCACATGAAGCCACATTTAATAATATTATGGATCATAAGCCACTGTTCAGTAATATTATCAAGCAGAAGCCACATTAGTAATATTATCTAGCAGAAGCCACATTTAACTAACATTATCAAACATAAGCCCTGTTTAGTAGTACTATCGAGCAGAAACCACATTTGTAATACTATCGAGCAGAAGCCACATTTGTAATAACATCAAGCAGAAGCCACCTTTTTTAATCGAGCAGAAGCCACATTTGTAATATTATCTAGCAGAAGCCACATTTGTAATATTATCGAGCAGAAGCCACATTTGTAATCGAGCAGAAGCCACATTTGTAGTATTATCTAGCAGAAGCCACATTTGTAATCGAGCAGAAGCCCACATTTGTAATATTATCTAGCAGAAGCCACATTTGTAATATTATCGAGCAGAAGCCACATTTGTAATCGAGCAGAAGCCCACATTTGTAATATTATCGAGCAGAAGCCACATAAATTTGTAATCGAGCAGAAGCCACATTTGTAATATTATCTAGCAGAAGCCACATTTGTAATATTATCGAGCAGAAGCCACATTTGTAATCGAGCAGAAGCCACATTTGTAGTATTATCAAACAGAAGCCATGTTTAGTAATATTATCGAGCAGAGACGGATTTAGTTATATCATCGAGCAGAAGCCACATTTGTAATACATGTATTATCAAACAGAAGCCATGTTTAGTAATAATATCGAGCAGAAGCCACATTTGTAATCGAGCAGAAGCCACATTTGTAATATTATCAAGCAGAAGCCACATTTGTAATATAATCTAGCAGAAGCCACATTTGTAGTATTATCTAGCAGAAGCCACATTTGTAGTATTATCAAACAGAAGCCATGTTTAGTAATATTATCGAGCAGAGACGGATTTAGTTATATCATCGAGCAGAAGCCACATTTGTAATACATGTACCGGTATTATCAAACAGAAGCCATGTTTAGTAATAACATCGAGCAGAAGCCACATTTGTAATATTATCAAACAGAAGCCATTTTTAGTTATATTATCGAGCAGAAGCCACATTTGTAATAAAATTTAGCACAAGTCAGGGGCATACCTGGGCATACGCACTGACGCACGTGCATACAGGCAATTAAAGAAGCAAACAAATAAAAACGGCTAAAAATGCCAAAAGTGCAATAAGAACTGAGGGTATAGGGGGGGTTAGGAACATTTGTGAATCCAAAACTCGATGGTGCGTATACCTAAATGAGCCCCAGGAACGCCCTTGCAAGTCGTATCTGTCATACAAACAAGCTTAAGTATATTGTTATAAACAGGATGGTCACAGGTTTGTTTGTATGGTGTAGTACGTCATTGTCGACACATGTAAGGTTATATACACTGAACAAAATTGCTAAGTATCAACTTTTGTATCTTAACTAACTTTCTTATTTTAAATATATTTTAGAAAAGACATATGATAAGTATTTTGTTTTGACCCATAGTTTGAAAAACATTTATTTTTTGTTTAAATTGTAACATCTTTTGAGAGTTACCCTCCCTTCATATGGAAACATGAAATGTGCTGATAAAACATGAGTCAAAGATCTCTTAAAGATATAAAATTCTTAAAATTGGTAAGAAATAATAGAAAAAAACATAAAAATTTGACCCCTTTATCGCAGATTCTCCATCTATAAAAAAACGAGATATGGATAATCTTAAATTACCACCCTTTAAATTGACTATTGTTTGAAATTCAAGTAACTGTAATTCAGCGTTAACATTAAATATTTTGAAAAATTCTTTTGCAAACGCATTTGTAGTGGTAATGCTTGTAAAACATGATGTCAAAATATTTTAACTGGCATATTTTAGAATTAGGAACATAGAAAGCTTCACTAATTCAAAGTACTTAAAGACACATTTCCCAACGCTACTTGGTCATTGAAAAAGCACGGGAAGCTTGAATATCTACAGCCAGCACGCTTTATGGCTGATCAACTCAGGTACGTAAATTGAGGCCCACTCTTAGTTTTTTTATTTGTATAGCATTTCTATATTGAGGGTAAGAATAGCTTAACAACACTTTGTAATTTACTTTAATGAAGAAATAAAAGTCCATAATATAGCTTTTGAATACAAAACTTATCTGGTATTTCTTAATTGTTTTTAGACCAAAAATCAGAGCACAGCACAATATACAACATTCTTTAATGTGTTATTATGTGTACTGGTCACAAATGCCTTATTGGGTGGGCCTCATAATCTGAAGAAAAACTGAATATCACACTTTGCTCATGAAATTGTTTGGCTAACAGTGATTTACAGTTACCTATAGAAATTCTCTCCCCCCCAAATACAATAGGCTCGAAATGTGTCTTTAATAAAATCCTATATACCCAGTTGTATCAGTGTTTGAACTTATTTCTAAGAAAACACATTGACTTAAAACTTTTAAAATATGTTCATGCTATCAGAGTAGACGATTTACACTCATTATTTTGCTGTTTTTGCAGTATCTCTAATCAAGCACAAAATACACAAAACAATGAGAATATTATTGACATATTCTTAGGTTGATACTTAGCAATTTGGTTTAGTATATAATTATATGATTGTCAATTTTTTTTTTGTGACCTCAGGAATCTCAAAATAAAATTCCCAGATATTTCCCTGACCGAGCATTGGATTTCTCTGATTAAGTGATAACCTGCCCTTATACCTTCACTTTTTTAAATGTTTCTTCATTTCATATTCAAACTATTTGAGACTACGAATACCATCTAAAATGTTTATAATTGACGTATTAATGTGGAAAACATTTTCATAGGATTTTTTTCTTCTTCTTTTTTTCTGTTTGAAGAGTGCAAATTACATGTTCAACATCAATTTTTGTGTTGTGTGAAATAAAATTCCCTGACTTTTCCCTGATTTTTGCAAAAAAAATCAAAATCCCTGCAGGGAAGTTATTTTTGCCATTTCCCATGTTTTCCCTGTTTTCCAGAGTCTGTGGCAACATGGCCTAATATTCATCAAACTTGCTCAAAATCGAAAGCAAATTACTACATTTACTTACAGAAACGAGTAATTTTTAAGGTAATTTAACAGAAAATGTCTGAAAATTACAATTCTTACCATACTTTTGTGTTGATAGGGTTTGAAAAAAATGAGATTTTGAGTTTGAGTCTGATTCTTGTGCATAAACATTTGATGAATTTAGGCCCAGCTGATTAAAGCCAGTAGGGGTAGGCGACACTTGTTTCACAACATATTTACATCGTCTACTTAAAGCAGTTATAATAGGCCAATAACTGTAAACTGATATAGATTTGTTTGCTTTTGATTACTTCACACCAGCACAACATGGGTGGGGACTGCTCCTATAGCTGAAGATGACTGGACAAGACACATTTCACAATATTGAGATTTAGCCTCCGTGGCCGGGATAGTAAAGATGCGGTGTCCAAAACTTTCTCGCCTCTCACCGCTGCGGGTTCGAATCCCAAAGGGCACTTCGACTTGGAAAATGTTGATTCTTACGTATGGCGGGAGGTATATAGTACTGGTTCTACCCAGGGAAAATGGGATGTTTTGCCTCTACTACAAATTCCCCTGCATGATCTGCCCTTGGTGCCTACACATCATTACTGGCTAGTCACACCAAGTTTGATGTAGCTAGCTGAATAGTTTTTAAGTACCCGTTAGTAGGTGACACAAGTTTTGGACGGTTGGAAAGACGGACAATGCCATTTATTTACCAAAGGGCAGGGATAAAAAAAAAAACTTAACCAGATGCCGCAAACATGGACAGTCAGTTGGTGACAATAGCTCTTCATTATTTTTCAAAAAACAGACAAGCACAAAAAAGATAACAAACAGACAATGAATAACGGTAACAATACCTGGTGGGGATAGTTTTTTTTTTTTTTTTCAAATTCCTAATGCTGCTTTTTTCATATCTAACATGTCTACAACCATGGGCCTTAATAAACAAGAGGTCAATGACCTTGAAGCTCTACTGATTGATTTTGATTTCAGGAAGTAGTCGCTACAGACTTGTTTTTTGAAAATCTATTTTTAACCGTGGCGGCCATCTTGAATTTCCGGCCGACCTGAAATTTTGCTAAGATCAATAAGACATTAAGAGCAACATTCCTGTGAAGTTTCATGAAAATCCGTCAGGTAGTTTCAAAGAAGTAGTCGCTACAAGTTTTCATTATATAACTCTATGTAAACAAAGCAGCCATGTTTAAGGTCAAATCAAAACGATTTTCGACAAGGACCAACATCATGTCATACTGATCATTTTAGAAAAAGTCCCATATCAATATTTCTTATTCTTTTGAAGAAGTAGTCGCTACAAACTTATTTATTTTAAATCTATTTTTAGCTGTGGCGGCCATCTTGAATTTCCGGCCGACCTGAAATTTTTCTAGGATCAACTAGACATCAAGAGCAACATTCCTGTGAAGTTTCATGAACATCCATCAAGTAGTTTCAGAGGAGTAGTCGCTACAAGTTTTTACTATATAACTCTATGTAACCAAAGATGGCCACTGGCAGCCATGTTAAACGTCGAATCAAAATAATTTTCCATGTCATGCTGATCATTTTAGAAAAAGTCCCATATCAATATCACTTATAGTTTTCAAGAAGTAGTTGCTACAAACTTATTTTTTAAAAATCTATTTTTAGCTGTGACGGCCATCTTGAATTTCCGGCCGACCTGAAATTTTGATAGGATCAATTAGACAGCAAGAGCAACATTCCTGTAAAGTTTCATGACAATCCGCCAAGTAGTTTCAGAGGAGTAGTCGCTACAAGTTTTTACTATATAACTCTATGTAAACAAAGATGGCCGCTGGCAGCCATGTTTAACGTTGAATCAAAACGATTTTTGACTAGGATCAACATCATGTAATGCTGATCATTTTAGAAAAAGTCCCATATCAATATCACTTATAGTTTTCAAGAAGTAGTCGCTACAAACTTATTTTTTAAAAATCTATTTTTAGCTGTGACGGCCATCTTGAATTTCCGGTTGACCTGACATTTTTCTATGATCAATTAGACATCAAGAGCAACATTCCTGTAAAGTTTCATGACAATCTGCCAGGTAGTTTCAAAGGATTAGTCGCTACAAGTTTTTACTATATAACTCTATGTAAACAAAGATGGCCGCTGGCAGCCATGTTTAACGTTGAATCAAAACGATTTTTGACTAGGATCAACATCATGTCATGCTGATCATTTTAGAAAAAGTCCCATATCAATATCACTTATAGTTTTCAAGAAGAAGTCGCTACAAACTTGTATTTTAAAACTCTATTTTTAGCTTTGGTGGCCATCTTGGATTTCACATCAACATGAATTTTTGCTATGATCAACTAGACTTTATGGGCAACATTTCTGTAAAGTTTCATGACTATCCATCCAGTAGTTTCAGCTGTGAAGTCGCTACAAATAAAAGTTTACGGACAGACGGACAGACGGACGACGGACGCCGCACCACGGCATAAGCTCTGCTGATCTCTGATCAGTAGAGCTAATAAAACAGGTATTATGATCCAGAACAGTTAATGTCTTCTCGATGTTATTCTGACTGAAAATTGTCCTCACTCGTCATGTTCGTCTGTCCATTTTGGTTTTGTTTATGTTCAAGTTTTGTAAAAATTACAAAAATAAAAAAAAATTGTGACAAATGTATGCATATTTTGTTCTGTTGACTCACTTGATCTTATTCCGCAGTTTTTTGGCATAGAACACTTCTTTCTTTACTTTAATATCGTCCAGAAGTTGCTGTACCATGGGTGAAGTATCCTCAACTTCAGCCTTACAGTTTTGATCATCTCTGTGGCGGTACCGTAGGTGGTTATCAAAATGTGCTTCCGCCGTGAAGCCAATGTTGCACGGGAAACAGTACAGCGTGGCTGAAATACCAGAGATAAGGCCGACCATAAAAAATTGTTGGTGTGCTGTTTACCTACCTGTTACCCACGAAAGAGGGCCCTACCCAAAACTTTTTATATACTTCTTTAACATTTTTTTTATTTGTTGCTATCTTCAGTATATTTTTCTCAAATTTCTTAAGGTGTTAACTGTCCTTGGCAAAACAAAAAAATCACCTACTTACCTACAAAGTTATGAAATCCTGGGTCGGGAAACAGCAAACAAATATATATTTTTTTAAGGATGGCCTATAGCATCTTTTATGAAACAAATTAAAGTGACACATGGCAATCTTGTTTTTTTAAAGTTAAAACTCGTGAGCTTCCAGTTAGTTTTTCTACATAACTTGCACATTGACAATTGAATTGAATTGGGTTTTAAGGTGCACCAACACATGAAAGGTTATATGGCGCCTAACAGGCATAAACATGCCAGGCTCATCCTCTATGTACATCGAGATAAAATATGGAAAATGGGCCTAGAACCTTCTCACCCTGAACTGCAGAGTTGCTGCAAATTCTATCGTTAAAACTCCATTTACGCTGCAGCCCCGTTTATTGTTTTGCTGCACTGCTCTTTTGATGTGAGCGGGATGGCACCTGAAACAATGCAGGGATCATGATGAAGACCTTTAATGAACATGAACAAAAATGATAAAATGAACATGAATTTGGGGGGATTCTACATACCCCTTTTGGTACCCACTGCCAGAAGGTGTTAGCATACATTTCTTGCACGGATATTTTGTTTACAAATGAGACATGGTGTAGCCGTTCTTTTATGGAAATATCAATTGTTAAAAAGTACACTGTATTGAGATATCTGAAAAAAGCTTAGTTTTCATGACGGCTATTGCTTCTTTGCCAGTAGACCGTATATATATATGACTCGCATATTTTGAGAATCCAAACTCTATAGGCACAATATAAACACCTTTAACCAGCCAAACCCTAAAACTAGAGTGTATTACGCATATTTAATGATGGGTATTTTAAAAACCTGTTAATAAACCTATACATTTTATTGACACATACAAATATGACCTGAACACCTGGACAGAGTTTTGTAGCCTAATTTTGTCGTTAGTTGGCTGGTTATTTCTTTAAGTGTTGTTTGTTTTTGTCTGTTAGGAAATTTCTGACAGAGAAGAAATCAGTATTGTCATACTTATTTAATTGATGAAATCTTACATCATTCCCAAAATGAGAAATTAGCGCATTTTTTTCTCCCTAAATGAACAGGCCTGGGCATCTTCCCAATTTTGTGAGAAAAAGGCCTGGTGCTATTTTACCTTGGAATTCATAATATATATTACTTAAGCAATAAACAAAACCACACCAAATCCAGCACAAATAAAGAATATGTATGTTATTTTTTTATTCATATATATATAAAAAATACTTTCACGCCGAAAAGAATGCAACCCCAAAAAGTTCTTAATGTACTTTTGGTGATATCTTTTTTGTCAAAATATTTCTCTTTCGAGTAATTTACAGAAAACCTGCAGAAAAAGATAAACAAAAACTGACCTAGCAAAGATGGGTGGGTATAACCCAAATACTATAAGGCTAGATCTATTGGTAAGTAATTTCATAAGAAATTAATTTAAAGTTTAAATTTTACTTTATCACCTGTTGAGGATTCCTTGTGCTCTCCCACTTTATCTCCATTGCTCTTACTACGTGCTACCGGTTTCAAGTTCTTCAGCGGCACAGCCAGATATTTTGGCCCATTAACTGCCGTCTTGGTTCCACCTTTCCCAGCATGCCTCCTATTGTCAATCTTTGTCGCATTAAGCTTGTGCACGACAGGTTTTTGCTTGCTCTTAGGCATTTTTGATGTTCTGAAATATATTTTTGTAATAAATAAATGGAAGCTATGACTGGCCAATATTTAAATATTTTTAATAAAATCCGATTGGACGATGTAAATTACACACTGTCAATACACAGTAAAAATGTTGACATAACAGCCCAAAAGTCCTAAGTCTTGGCCTCCGCGGCCAGGTAATTAAGTAGTTAAAAATGAATGGCCACCCTTTTGGTAGTATTATCAATTAACAAATTTAACTCTTAAACATCATATGAATTGAATGTTGTTTAACGGCTCATCAACACAGTATAGGTTATTTAGAGCCGTCCCAGAGAGAGGGAAAGGATACATAGGAATCCAGGAACCTGCCCTACTCTTATTATCGAATAGATTCCTATGGTTCTTTAACGTGCTCGGAGGATAGACCGATACACGGGACCGCCCGGTTTACGTCCCCATCCGACGGACGGGGCTAAGGGAAAGTGTCTTGCCCAAGAACACACCGACGGAACTCAGTGGCACCACGGAGGATTGAACCCGGGGCCTCCGGTTACAAATCCGCCGCGCTACCAACTGCGCCACGCCAGCCCTCTTAAACAAACATCATATGAACATTTCTTGATAGTCTAGGAGAGAAACATATATAGAAAAACGCTACTATTAGGCCATTTTTTTTTAAAACAAGAGGCCCAAGAGGGCCTGTGGACGCTCTACTGGCTAACACAGTTCTTATAACATCAATGAAGCGAGTGAGTGCCATTTACGTTTTTTTGAAAGTTTCGGGCAAAAAACAGCTTTTTAGCTTAATCAAGGGCCATAACTAAAGAATCTGGTGAAGTTTGGTAAAGATCAGATGAACAATGAAGGCCCTACCGTATTAACGAGGCAAAATATAGCATTTTTAACTAAATCAAGAGCCATAACTCCTCTGTAACTGGTCCGACAGGTCCAACATAGAGCTAAAAAAACAAAAAAAAAAATAATAATAATAATTAAAAAAAATAAAAAAAATTAAAAAAATATATTAAAAAACAAAAAAAATTAATAAAAAAAAATTAAACAAACTTAATAAAAATAAGTTATTATTAAAAAAAAAAAAAAAAAAAAATATTAAAAAAAAAAAAAAAAAAAATATTAAAAAAAAATAAAATAAAAAAAATAAAAATAAAAATAAAAAAAAAAATAAAAAAAAAGAAAGCCATAAAATCTGCTAAAGTTTGACAAAGATCAGATGCAAAATGAAGGCCCTATCGTATGACAAGGCAAATTATAGCGTTTTTAACAAAATCAAGGGCCATAACTATGCTGTTCTGGTTCGATCTGGCTGGTTTTCAAACTTGACCAAGCTTTCATAGACATTAACAATCTGATAAAGTTTGGTAAAGATCGGATTAAAAATGAAGGCCCTATCGTCTTATTGAGGCAAAATATAGCATTTTGAACTAAATCAAGGGCCATAACTCCGCTGTTACTGGTCCAATATGAATGGTTTTCGAACTTGTCCGAGCTTTCATTGATATTAACAATCTGATAAAGTTTGGTAAAGATCGGATGAACAATAAAGCCCCTATCATCTTAACGAGCCAAAATACAGCATTTTTAACTAAATCAAGGGCCATAACTCCGCTGTTACTGGTCCGATATGGCTGGTTTTAAAACTTATTCGAGTTTTCAACAACATTAACAAACTGATAAAGATTGGTAAAGATAGGATGAAAAATGAAGGCCCTATCGTCTTAACGAGACAAAAGTTAATGCCGACGCCGACGACGGACGACAGACGACTGACAACTCGGCATCCCGCAAGCTCTTCGGCCAGTAGAGCTAAAAAAATGTGTTTCCGGTGGGCCGACCGACCCTATTTTTAAGGGGCTGATCCTAAAACTTTTTATGATTTTTTTTTTTTAATTTGTTCTGGAACAATAATTTATCACAATATATCGAGGTAAACTGACATCACAGAGAAACTTTCAGTTGTATCATCAACTTGTATGGGGTTTATGAGATAAATACATGTAGAATCTCACAATATCTTGCTCCAAAAAATAAAATATATATAAAGAAAATGCCTACCTTACCTACGCTATATTTTTAGAGCATGCAATAGGAAACAAATCTTTTTTTTTTTGGCCTTAGTTGTATGTAAAAATAAGTATTATTTGCATGACGCGCCAGTGCGTGATTGCACGGGGAAATGAGGTATATCTGAATTGTATAGGCGCACAACTATTGCCAGATAATTGATAAATACATTTACCTGTGGATTAATTTACCTGTTCAATGTTTTCAATGTCATCCAATAGAATATTATTCTCGCTTTTCACAGAATTGTAAATATTTATAGTTGAGTATTGATTTCGGTTTAAATAAACACAAACATTGTTACATGTTCATGAAACAAAACATAGTCGGAGAACTTTAAGGATGATCAGATTTCTAGATAAGCTGCGTATCTGTGTAATTTAAGTGAGCCAAAAACTGCAAAAGATTTCATTCTATGCGTATTGAAAATCTAAAAAGATAAGACAAACAAAAGAGTTCAATGTGTAGCGAAACCTAAATATAACAGAATTTAAAACTGCCGATCTCCAGCTTCAGAATTTATGGTTAGTTTATATTTTCGAACATTTCAGACGAGTTTCGGGTTTATGTTTACTTTAAAAACGAGTTGAAATAATATAAAATCAATAGTACCTATTTATTATACATTATTTCAGTCTGTGTATTTATCTCCTGTGTATTTATCTCCTGTCAATTTTTCCCCATAAAAAAAATATTGTCAGGTAAAAGCGTTCTCCGGCGAACATCGATCACAACATAAATAAAATTACGAGTTATCTTTCCATGAATGATGACATTTCTTCTGAGTCAATCATATTGTTTGATTTAAATGAACAAAGTACAAAACATACACACATGCAGGGACTGTAGATGGACGTTTATGTACATGTTTACTAATAAAATCCTGACACAGACACATAATTTAACAATTTAGTTGAAAGTTCAAACTGTACAATTTACAATAATTCTAAGTATTTGAAAAAAAAAAAATCAAATGTAAAATATTGGTAAGGCCAAATAAAAAAATACTTGTGTTTCCGGTGGCCCAACTTTTAAGGGGCCCGACCCTAAAACGTTTTATGAAAATTAAAAGAAAATATATATATATTTTTTTTCAATTTGTTCTGAACAGTGATTATCACAACTCTTGGAAGTGAAACATAACAGTGATAACACCATTCTATATTTTCTGTAATTCACTGGGCACTGATGGTACGGTATATGCAAATTATTACCAAATTTCACAATAAAAGTGGAAAATATTTATGTAAGCCATATGATTTTGCCTGGATGTCATACGATTATAACATTCAGAGTTCACGTTTTTCTTTCAGGTAAACAATGTGATGCTAATTACCTATTAACTAATTAGTATAATGCATGTTAAACAAAGGTCTTCTCAGGTTAAAGTGTCCTATTATTTGTAACATGAATGCATACTTTAACTGGGGCGATCTTATATCGAGGTAAACCGACAACATCACCGAGAAATATTTAGTTGTCTCATCAACTTGTATGGGGTTTATGAGATAAATAGAATCTTTATGAGATAAATAGAATCTCACAATATCATGCTAAAAAACTTTAGATTAATAATGCCTATACCCACCTATCCTATTATTTAGAGCATTCAAAAGCAAACGGGGGGGAAGAGAAAATTAGATGAGTGTTCCACGTGTCGCCTGTCAGCGCTTTGTCAGTATAACAAGGTTTTTGGACCCAGATAAATGACTTTGACAAACTGGCCTGACTAAGTTTTCGTGAAGAAATCTTTTTTATTTAACCCATACAATGACATTCAGTGTGCCCTTGACCTTTATATTTTAGTATGGCCATGTCGATGTTGTCATGATGAGTATATATTGAAAGTTTGATGAAGAAATAAAGAGAATTG
>JAWPHD010023087.1:0-23123 GCA_037043455.1 Cyrtodaria siliqua | reverse complement strand
TACCGTTATTACTCGGACCACGTAATGGTCCAATTGAAAGGTACTGGAGGAGGCGATCTGGAAGAGTGATAGTGTCTATTCGAATAACAAATGAAAACCTTTATAATGTATTTCCGTATAAAACATATATGTACATTAAAATAATCTGCATGTTACCTTCAGATTAACTATTGTTTATGAAATATTCAAGTTGGCTTGAAAAACATGATGTTTCTGGTGGCTTAATTGAATTGAATTGAATGTTGTTTAACGGCTCATAAACACAGTAAGGTTATTTAGAGCGCCCTAAGAGAGAGGGGGAAGGATTACATAGGAATCCGGGAACCGTGCCCTACTCTTTATTACGAATAGATTCCTATGGTGGTTTAACATGCTCAGAGGAATAGACCGATATATGGGACTGCCCGGTTTACTTCCCCGTCTGAAGACCAAAAATTTAAAGCCACTAAAGACAACATCCCGTTAAGGATGTACTGTCCATGTCAGAAATTTTTTCCAGACTCTAACTTGGTTAGTAATTATTAGCCAATCTTCTCCAAACTTGGTGAGACATTGTGCCCATAACTTGGTTTAAATCTCAGCCAATGTTAGATAATTAGCCACATAGCCATAGTAATTGAAAAGTTATTCCCTTGGAAAAGAAGAATTTTCACACAAAATTAATGTTTCCCGAAAGACTATGTTTCCTTAATATGTGAAGCCAATAGCAGGGGCATTGGTGTCGTATGAAACATTTGCAGTTTTTTTGTTTCCCCTCCAAGATCAAATAATTAATTCTGTCTGATATTAGAAACTGAAAAATGTTTGTACTGCTTTTAAAACATTCTAAGTAGTATGATGGAAAGGTTATCCATGCGTGAATACTACAAGTATAAAACGTGTTCTTTAGACATTTAGGGAAAACGTTACAATTTAAATAAATCTTGTCACAACATGGAGAATAATGCTTTGTGTCTTGTATTTTCTCAGTTGTGATCCCACAGGGACCCTGGGTGAAAGATGACACTTGATATGAGTCTGGTATTGGGGAATGCTGAGAGTTAAATACTGATAGGAGGTCTGGTATGGGGAAATGCTGGAGTTAAACGCTATAATGAAATTGATGGAACTTCGTATCGTGTCGAGTGTGAATTTCAAAATGCTATGTACATGTAGTTAGGTGTCAAATATAATGTTCTATTGTGTTTTTAATAAAACTGAAAAAAATATTTTTCATTGTTCGATGGAGGTTTGCATCAATATGTACCCAATATGGAGCAAACTTGATATACGAGTAATGTAACTTTATCTTTTTTGAGGTGGACCATGGTGCAGTGTTATATATTAGTCCCCACCGGTCCAGGGGGGGTGGGGACTATAGGTTTGCAACCCTGTCCGTCCGTCCTTCCGAAATGCTTGTACTGGGCCATTATTCTTCACTTACTATAAGGACTTTGAGTATACCAAACTCAGTATGTGGATACATCTGGGATTAGCCGTAGTGTCACATCATAAAAAAAAGGTACTGTGACCTTGACCTTAACCTGTGAATTTCTGTCAGTAAAACATATACTATAACACTTAGCGATACCTAAACTTGATATTTGAACTACATTTTGGGATAGTGGTCGTGTCGCATACCAAAATAAGGTCACAGTGACCTTGACTTGTGACCTCTCATAGAAAATGTTACGAAAATTGCTTGTCCGAACCATATTTTCAATACTTAAAGAAACCTTGAGATACCAAAACTTGGTATGTGGATACATATTCGGGATAGTGTGTTTTATGTCACATACAAATAAGGGATCACTGTGAACCTTGACCTGTGACCTCTGTCATAGAAATGCTTGTCCCGGACCGTATTTTCAATACTATAACACTTAGAGATACCAAACTTGGTATGTGAATACATCTTGGGATAGCGGTGTATCGGTTACCAAAATAAAGTCATTGTGACCTTGACCTGTGATCTCATGTCATAGAAAATGCTTGTCCGGACCGTTTTTTTTCAATATCTATAACACTTAGAGATACCAAACTTGGTATGTGAATGCATCTTGGGATAGCGGTCCCCTTTGTGTCACATCACAAAATAAGGTTCATTGTGAACTTGACCTGTAACCCTCTGTCATAGGAAATGCCTCTTTGTCCAGTCCGTATTTTCAATACTATAAAAACACTTAGAGCTGATACCAAACTTGGTCTGTGATACATCTTGGGATAGCAGATGTGTCACGTACCAAAATAAGGTCCATTTTTACCTTTGACCTTGAAACTGTGACCTCTTGTCATAGGAAATGCTTGTCCAGTCCGTATTTTCAATTACTATCTACACTTAGGAGATACCAAACTTGGTCTGTGAATACATCTTGGATAGGCAGTGTGTCACGTACCAAAATAAGGTCATTTGACCTTGACCTGACCTGTGACTCCTCTGTCATAGAAAATGCCATAGAAAAATGCTTGTCCGGACCGTATTTTCAATACTAAAACACTTAGAGATACCAAACTTGGTAATTGTGGATACATCTTGGATAGCGGGGTGTGTCACGATACCTAAAATAAGAGGTCACTATGACCTTGACCTGTGACCTCTGTCATAGAAATTTTTTTGTTCCCGGACCGTATTTTCAGTTACTTTAACACTTAGAGATACCAAACTCGGTATGCGAATACATTCTTCGGATAGTGATGTGTCGCGTACCAAAATAAGGTCATTGTGATCTTGACTGTGACCCTCTGTCAATAGAAAATGCTTATGTCTGGACCGTATTTTCCGAATACTATAACATCATAGAGACACCAAACTTGGTATTCGTGAATGCATCTTGGGATAGCGGTGTGTCGCCCTTACCCATAATAAGGTCATTGTGACGCTTGACCTGGAATCTTTGACCTCCGTCATAGAAAAATGTCTGGAAAATGTTTGTCTGGGCCGATGGGGGACTAAGGATGGTCCTGCAACTTCTTGATGCTCTTGTTTTTAATGATCTGGATAGTCTTTGCTTTAAAGCATTGATGCAATGTGACTCTGAGGTGACCAGTGTTCAATTACGACCGATGCCATTGTCCATCTTCTCTATTACATCATTAAAAAAAAAGGGGACATTATTATGGTATAGATTGTCCGTATATTAACAATTAATAGGCATGCCCTGGTAACTTCGAAATGAAACACTCACCAGCGTGAAACCCTATAAACTGTTGCCTCAAGTGAGAGGAATTGGAATTGAATTGAATTGGATTTTATAGTCGCACCAACAGCTAAGGTCATATGGCGACTCTAGCTTCCATTGGTGGAGGAAGACCCCAGGTGCCTCTCCGGGCAATTTTCGTGTACGGGCGGGGCACCTGTCAGGCTGTGTAGAACCACCGATGTTCCGCAAGCTAACTGGATATCTTAGTGAGAGGGAAAAATCTGTTGTTTTTGTGGTCAGTAATGTCAAAAGTCAAGGTGACCTCATATGGACCATAAGAGTTTGTCTTGATAACTCCGGAAGCATAAACTCATTATACATTGCCCTTTAGGGTGAGTAGTACAAACATCAAGATCAGTCCACACTTTCTGTGCTGTAACTTGAAAGCTATAAGAACCTCCAGGATTGAAACTTTATACAAAAAGTATCCCTGTAAAAATTAACAATATTGACCTTTATTGATTGTGGGGTTGTTAGGTCAAGGTCACAGTGACTATATTTTTGTAACTGTCTTTTTGATATCCACAATGTAATTTTAAAAAGAAAAGAGTCATATCCTTAAACTTCCTCATTCTCAGCGTGTATATTATTACGCTTTCCCATATCGTCTGTTTCTAGCAACTTAATTAAGGTCCATTCAGGGTTATGAGTCACAATGTGACATTCTTTTCATCTACATTTGGGGCCACATATAAGGTCGATCTGGGGCATTCATCAGACTCTCCAGGTTAATAGTTTGCTCAATTTCTCAAATGTTTCTTTTCAGTATCTTTGTGCGAATACTCGAGTCCACAAAAGTATCCATGACTGCCTCTTGGGCAAGCTGGTCAAGGTTTAATTTGAAGTTTTTACAAGTTGCCATAAATCGTTAAACTCTTCCAGATATTCGACATAAACATTCTATTGTGTGTAACAAAGATACGGAACTGTTATTATTTTTAAAAAAAAGTTTCAAATATCGGGTCCGCTGCAGCTGAGAATCGACCATATCAGGCCCTCCTCTGGCATCGCCAATGGCGCCAATGGCGAAAGAAAAAAGAAAATGGCTCTAAATTTCAAACTTTGGCGAAGTGTTTGGAGACATTGAAATTGCCAAAAGCCAAACTTGTTTATTTCTCTGCTGTAATCGGTCTGTTACAAATAGACCTCAACACTGACGAGTGTACATTGAATGAAGTGCTAAAATAACATTACTTACCAATTGACACCTACCAAGCGCGAACACTTAACATTAATAAACAAACAAAGCTGATAACCTTTAGTGTTCCGGTAATTAACTTAATCCCTAAATAACAACTGATGACTGTCGTTTTCGCTTGGGGGGTGGTGGGGGGCAGTCTCTCATGCAACACCTTGCAACCATAAAATGTTACATCACTGAATATTTTTACATGATTGACTAGATCACGTGACATTTGTTTTGTTTTTGTTCATTCATAATATCGAGGTGTCTGAATCTGATTTCACCAAAAAAATGCAAATATTTTACACAAAACACTGGTTTATTAATCAGTTTCCAGAGGTTTTATGTGTATTTCATTGCCAAATTTGTGTTAATGTATATGGCAGTTCATCTTTTCAAGATAAATAAAAAAGATGTAAACATAAGCGAATGTCATGGGTTTTCGCGGGTTCCGGAAATACGAAAAACCGGCAGGTTCTGAACTTGTTACTAATATAAAGGCCTACCTAGACATCTTAAACAATCAAATGAATGCATCTATGTATGATTTCTGCTGTCATCAGGTTCAGCTAGTTGATTTAAGCAAACATGCGATGAAGAAAACTTTCCATGATATTGGGGGTTTGAAAACATATATATATAAATATTTTTTATTAATATGTTTGGTTTCATTCATTTTATTCCTTAGTGTAAAAGATATAAACCAACTCTCTTATTTTCACATTTAAAATACATTTTATACATAAAACTCTAGAAGAAATGGGGCCATTAGAGCCAAATGGCTCCAATTTCTCCAATGTGGCTCCAACTTTTTTTCATGTGCGCAAGTGGTGGCGCAAGAAAAAAAATTGGCCAGAGGAGGGCCCTGCATATACCTCTGCTTTCCTTCATACCACCTTATCAGTAGGCTTTGAATGACAGTTATAGATATAGAGGGTCTTACATGAGTACTCATTCATTATTGAATTTATTAAACGAGTTGGCAAAATGGTATAATGCGAGGCTCTTTGCTGAGCATTATATCATTTTTGCTAACAAATTTAATAAATTCAATAATGAATGAGAACGAATGTTAGATTCTACTTATCACATAACTTATAACGTCACATTACGTCAGAAAACGTACATTAACATGACGTCCATGACGTCATTAACGTTATGTTATACCACAAGTGAAATATCGAAAATATTGAATGGTGTTATTAAACTCCCACACCGCATGTTTAAGAAATAGAACATCGTTTACGGTGAATTACCGTTTAATATATCACAGTTTGTAGTTCAATTGTAAACAATAATTTTTGGTGAGTGAATTTATTGTTTACAATTGAACGACAAACTGTGATATAATACACGATAATTCACCATAAATGATGTTCTATTTCTTTTCTAATAGCCCTAAAACGCGAAAATAGTGCACACAACTGAAATCTTTTGCATTGCCTTGCTTACTCCCTGACGTTGCAAAAATTACAGGGATATATCGTTGAATATAACGAGATATTTTAAACCAGGCTATATAGTGCGGGTGTATTAGAATATGTGATAAAGGCAATTACATAGCTTACACGCTACTGCGTTTAAAAGGACACAGAATTATTACCGAGATTGATTTCCAAGTTACAATTGCAAACCCCTCCGCCCATAGGTGGGGCCCTGCAGGGGCAAGATCAAGGTTAAAGTTCTGGTTAAAGTTGTTACAATTTGCTATTTCTCAACCCTTGTGGGGTTGCTTTATACTGGACATATACCATCAGGAAGTAAAAACCTTCCCCCCCCCCACCCACCTTAGCATGTATCTTCAGAAAGAAAATACCTTTCACATGCACTCCTTTCTAAGTAACACCAGGCAAGAATCAAGGGCAAAGACTTGCCTTATGACGTAGTGAAGGCAGGATTTCTCAGGGAAAGAAAAAGTTATAATCGCGCATATTGTTATTCAATGAGTTTAAAAAGTTCATGTGAAACTGTGTTAGGTGATGGCGACATTGAGTCATGATGTCAGTGAAAGTGTTGACGATATCGACGTCTGAGTTTCAACAAATGCAAATTTAACTTGAAAATGTACGTAAGACTGTTTTTCAAATTTTATATTAAATAGTATATTCAACTGTTTTCTCAATATTTTAATAAATAATTAACTCATAAATCGGCTTGTGCTCATTTCACTCATTTGCTGATGTTGAAGATGGTACACATCAATAAACATGTCATTAAAAACCATACCATGGCTTGGATAATGTGACACCCAACAAGGACCAATAACAATCCCTGGTATATTTTTAACTTATTCATTTAAGAAAAGGCAAGCTATTCTGCTCCCCCCGGCGTCAATGTCAGTTAACAATTTCCGTTACGCTCATATCTCAGAAACAGCTTAAAGGAATTTAATGAAACTTAACACAAGTATTCACTTTCATAGGAGAAACTCGTACAGATAAGTGCCATAATGCTGTTATGAATTTAAATAGAATTTAAATTATGCCCCTTTTAACTTAGTGTCCCAATAAATAAGTCATTGAAAGTGAAGCGAGCTATCAGATGAATTTTAACAGAATTATGCCCCTTTTAACTTAGTTTCCCAATAAATAAGTACTTGAAAGTGGAGCGAGCTGTCAGATGAATTTTAACAGGATTATGCCCCTTTTAATTTAGTTTCCCAATAAATAAGTACTTGAAAGTGGAGCAAGCTGTCGGATGATTTTAACGGAATTATGCCCCTTTTAACTTAGTTTCCCAATAAATAAGTCCTTGAAAGTGAAGCGAGCTTTCAGATGAATTTTAACGGAATTATGCCCCTTTTAACTTAGATTCCCAATAAATAAGTCCGTGAAAGTCGAACGCTGTCAGATGAATTTTAACAGAATTATGTCCTTTTTAACTTAGTTTCCCAATCAATAAGTCCTTGAAAGTGGAGCGAGCTGTCAGATGAATTTTAACAGGATTATGCCCCTTATAACTTAGTTTCCCAATAAATAAGTCCTTGAAAGTGGAGTGAGCTGTCAGATGAATTTTAACAGGATTATGCCCGTTTTAACTTAGTTTCCCAATAAATAAGTCCTTGAAAGTGGAGTGAGCTGTCAGATGAATTTTAACAGGATTATGCCCGTTTTAACTTAGTTTCCCAATAAATAAGTCCTTGAAAGTGTAGCGAGCTGTCGTATGTCGATTGTCGAGTGTGCTGATTTCAAAAGTAACACACAATATATTTAGCTGAACAGTTGATTTTTAAGTTAGATGCATGGCAATACATGTACATGTACATGTACATTTAGATGATGTATTGTTTCCAAACAAATCAAGTCATTCAAACTTGTGGATGAACTCGATAATATGCTATATGCGTACTCTTAATTATTTGTATTGTTAACGTCAGCAACTAACAGCCATTGTTATACCATTAACATAAATTATTTGTTTTAATTGTTTAATTTTTAGATTATTGTCCCAACAACATTCCCGATCCTCGTCGACTTCCAGCTTCGATAAAAATCCACCGTCTCGTCAGAATTCCAGAACTAGTACCACCTCGGACACAATGATGTCTGATCCATCTCTAACCGACCAGATTATTCCAGGGCACAGTCGACTCTCAGATTCGGGAGTGACTCCATATGTAAATGGTAGTTCAAATCTAAATGTTGGGAAAGTGCAATCAAATCCAAGGGATTTAAAACAAGGACAGAGGATATCCAATTCAAGTGAGAATGGTCCAATGACTTATTCAGCAAGTTATACAAATGAGAACAATAATAGTAGAACCAGTCTTTTAAGTCCAAATATAGAACAGACTGGTTCTGAAACTAATTCCACGCAGTTGTCACAGACTTATTTAGAGGATAATTTACAGAGTGAAGTGGATGTTTTTCTTGACCCCATTGAATCGAAGGTTCCAACATTTTTCTCTGAAATGAAACCAAGGTAAGAACACGGATTTCTGTTATATGACGTATATCAAAATTTAAAAATAAAAATGGCTGTTTGGTTTTGTAAAATCTAAAATGTAGATATGACGATATAATGAAATGTGCCAAAACATACCGGTAATACACTTATTCTAGCAAAACATCAGAAAAAGAGCCAACTATCAGAAATGAGACCAAAGTCATGAAGAAGGAAAATGAGCCAAAAGTCGAAAAAAGAGCCAGTCATATTGCTGTATGAAGCACCTTACCAACATAAATCTGGTTTCAAATAATTTATGTTTTAATGTATGCACTATGCACAAGACAAGACCAGTTAACTATAAAGTTACAATATGTGGAATTAAGAAGTATTGCTAACTTTCTTTAATGAAATGTGTCTATTTCAGTTTTATGGATCTGAAAATTGACGGAGATGCCGGTATTCCCGTGGAACCATTTTTGGATGCATGTAAATGTATTGTACCTTTATTTGGTAAGTTTCAGTTCTTAGTCATCAATGTTTATCGCATGCAATATTCATTAAAAAAGAGTGTGTGAGGTATGCAATATTCATTAAAAAAGATTGTGTGAAGTAACTACAGACCCGGAAAATTAGTTTCTGAGTTACTCGTCCTATGTTATATTTGAATGGTCAAATTGATAAATTGTTAAATAATTTATTTGAATTTCTATTTGTCCTGCATCTATGATAACTCGTCATGGCGATCGGACGAGTGGAATTTTCGTGCCCTGATATAAGTACTGTAGATTACTTATAAACCAACTGCACTTTCTGCCACTCAATTCAGCAACACAGTTCAATGTTGATCACTGAACGGTTAGCCATGTCTGTCCTTCTGTCATTCCTTTGATCTTAAACAAAGGAAAAAACATTTAAGGTACATCTGTGGGGACATCCGTCCGAGTGTCGGGACCCATAAAGTTTGCATGTCTATCCCACAGTTTTCAACCGATTGTTTCGAAACTTTACAGGATGCTTACCTTTGATGTCAAAATGTGCATATCGCTTCAGCGTCAACTTTGACTGTGTTGTGTTACTTGAGTTAAGACCCTTATTTCGTCATGCTTTATGTTTTCCGCTGACTGTTTTCAGTGGGCGCATCCATGTCCCATGGACACATTTCTAGTTTAATTTAGGGTTTTTAAATAAAATAATCACCATTTTTTTGGCACCAATTTTTTGTAATAATCAACAAGCTGATGAAATAATTACGAGGTACCATTCTTACATACTACATACATGTAAGTATCCACTAATTCAAGGGAACCATTCTCACATACATATATGGAAGTATTTACTAATTCAAGGGAACCATTCTAACATACATACATGCAAGAATATAGTAATAGTTTTTTGATTTTCTATGGCCGAATGGTTAACGACGTTGCGTTGTAAACCTTCGCCTCTCACCACTGCGGGTTCGAATCCCACTGGGAGCTCCACTTGTGAGGAAGTGTTGAATCTTACGGATGGCGGGAGGTGTACAGTACTGATTCTAACCAGGAAAAGTGGGTGGTCTGCCTCCACCACAAAAATCGACCGTCATACAGGGCTGTCTCTAATAGCCGGCAGCCGGCTATATTCGCCATCTGTTTTGAATTTGGAGCCTTCTGTAAACAATGCCATTATTTATTTATTTTTAAATCAGTATAAAACATTATGAAATTATTTCATCATCTGAATGAATCATGAAATAACTAAAAATTCTGACCTTAATTAGCACCAAAAATGGGAGATTGCATGAAATTCTAGACTTCATGCTTATCCGCGGGGAGAATGCCCGCAGATCCTCTAACAACCTCTCTCGCTTTTCTCGATCAGTAATGGTAGCCGCCTGTCAAATCAAAGTAGCCACCTGTTTCAAAAATTAGAGACAGCCCTGTCATATATAACCTTACATGTGTTGAAAATGACGTAAAACACCATACAAACAAACAAAGATTTTTTTAAGGAGACTACAATTTTCCCTAATATATTGATAATTATCACATAACTTAACGGTGTGGGAGTGGAATAACACCATTCTATATTTTTGATATACCACCAGTTATATAAGTATGCAAATAAGCCTTGTAAGCGCTGTCAAAAAAGTGATAATGACTTTGATCCAATTCCCACGTTTTATGTCGGTTTTGCATGTTAAAACGACAGGCAAAATGCAATAAAAGTCGATACGTGATAAATTTGTTATCATTCTATATTGAATTTATTAAACTCGTTATAATACTGCGGTCAGATTGTATTGTGTAGTATTGTTTGCAACGTCTAACTTCACAGATCTTATTTTGTTTCAGATAAACTGAGCTCAACTGCATTTGCGCCTGTGAAAATGGATTTTCAAGGAAACATTAGGGTAAGCCTATATAGTAGTAATTTACGAGTTCTGAATACTTCCTGTGACACTAAATTTAATGCATGGTTTTCAACATGTTCAGCAAAATATATTCCGTTCATAAATTTTCAGAAAGTGAAAACGAAATATGCCCTCCACCCTGAGTCGTTCAACACATTGCAAAGTATAATCCTGTATGAGAAAGGCGCCAAGCAACACCATCTGCCAAACTCTGCAACTATGGCTCTACTATGGATGAAAAGGTACAAATTTAAAAAAAAAACATGGTTTAAACACATTACACAGTATAATATAGAGGATCCTACATTAGTCAGTCATGGGTGTGACTTGTTTAACAAGTTATTTTCAAGAACGGAATTATTTCCCTTTGACACACAGTAAGAGTTCATTCCCCTTAATTTTGATTAAATAACTTACTTTAATAGGATACTTTCGTGAAAAATGATCTTAATAAAACCAGTTGCTCCTAAGCAATAAATCCTTTCCTCAGAAAACTTGACCATCTGATTGATTAATGATGGCACCATTATATATAGGCCCTAGATCTAGTCAGTTAATTACCAATTTTGTTATGTAGCATGGACATCTTTTAGAGCATGCGTACAAGATTTCTAAACATTGCATAAAAGAAGTAATGGCAATTTAATAGTTAACAACAAAGGAAAAAATATCATGTTACAGGAATAATCTGGTTTTGATTGCATATCTGAAAATACCTTGTTGCAGTTATTTTGAAAAAAACAACACCCAAAACTATGATAACATAAACAAGTTATTTCAAAAATAAACAAGTTACACCCTGACTGTCGGTGACTGTGTATAATTGACTTAATAATTTTAGAGTTGGATAAAATGATAGGATACAAGCCTTGTTTTACAAGGTGTTAACTGAAACAATTCATTCGAAACTTGCGAAGGTTTGGAAGGTTTGACATGTTTTAGCCATTGTTGACGTCTGCAGGCTACATGTTATGCATAAGCACAGAGTTCTAGTTAAAGGGTTTTCGTGATATGGTTTTAAAACTTTAGTCTGCAAAGTTTTATTTAGATTACGTTGTCGAACTTTGTCAGCTGTTTCATTTGTTTGTTTTAATAAGAATATTGAATTTTTGACGATAACAAAATCTTTGAACACCATGCAATGTATGCTCATCCCCACTCCCACACACCATGCAATGTATGCTCATCCCCACTCCCACTTCACCCACAAATGAACCAGTGTTCATTCCAGGACGCATCCTTGTATCATGAATGACGCAAACAAAATTACATGAAATGGCCATCGGACGCATTCAAAAACGATAATCCAAATAAGAGAAAAACTTCGATAATACCTGTTTACTCGAGTTTATGTAAAATGAACTCATCCCATCCGAAAGTCAACATATTGATTTTTGATTGGCCAGTACTAGAGCAACATAGATACAACTTTTCTACTTGGGATTTCATTGGTTGATGCTTGTAAACCTTATGTGCTGTGTCAGAATGGCATAAACACGTTTCTGAACAATCAAATCAATCGAAAAATATACTTCATTTCTTTCAAAAAATACCAAATCTGCCGAATCAATGACCTCAAAAACCCCATGGCCACTTGGCTAATATTGTATCAGATGAAATGGAAAGCACATTGCCGATAGCTCTATCGATCGAAACAAATCAGAAAGTCAAACTGAAAATGAAAGTAAAGTAGGCCTACAAGGAGAGAATGTTAGCTGGAGAAGCTTAGCTGGTTCCCCTTTGACCAAAAATTTTATGTTTTGTACCGTAAGTTATGTATTGAACATAATCAGAGCAATACATTTTTTGTGAAGGGTTGCTCCAATAATTGAACTTAAATAATAACAGAAATTGTTATAGAACTAAGAAGCAGTAATGTTTCGTCAGAATAAAACATAGAGACAGATAGTGGGTAATCACAATTAAATCACAAATAAAATACCACATTGTATAAAATACCACATTGTATAAAATACCACATTGTATTTATTTTCTTTGTATTGTATTTATTTTCTTTGTAAGGCCACCACTTTTTAGCTCGATTGATCAGAGATCAGCAGACTGATCAGAGATCAGCAGAGCTTATGCCATGGTGCGGCGTCCGTCGTCCGTCTGTCTGTCCGTCTGTCCGTAAACATTTATTTGTAGCGACTACTCCTCTGAAACTACTGGATGGATATTCATGAAACTTTACAGGAATGTTGCTCTTGATGTCTAATTGATCCTAGCAAAATTTCAGGTCGGCCAGAAATTCAAGATGGCCGCCACAGCTAAAAATAGATTTTTAAAAAATAAGTTTGTAGCGACTACTTCTTGAAAACTATAAGTGATATTGATATGGGACTTTTTCTAAAATGATCAGCATGACATGATGTTGATCCTAGTCGAACATTATTTTGATTCGACGTTAAACATGGCTGCCAGTGGCCATCTTTGTTTACATAGAGTTATATAGTAAAAACTTGTAGCGACTACTCCTCTGAAACTACTTGACGGATGTTCATGAAACTTCACAGGAATGTTGCTTTTGATGTCTAGTTGATCCTAGAAAAATTTCAGGCTGGCCGGAAATTCAAGATGGCCACCAGGGCTTAAAATAGATTTAATATGAATAAATTTGTAGCGACTACTTCTTAAAAACTGTAAGTGATATTGATATGGGACGTTTTCTAAAATGATCAGCATGACATGATGTTGATCCTTGTCGAAATTTATTTTGATGCGACTTTAAACATGGCCGCTAGTGGCCATCTTTGTTTACATAGATTTATATAGTAAAAACTTGTAGCGACTACTCCTCTGAAACTACTTGACGAATTTTTATGAAACTTCACGGGAATGTTGCTCTTGATGTCTAATTAATCCCAGAATTTTTTTAGGTCGGCCGGAAATTCAAGATGGCCGTCATGGCTAAAAACAGATTTTTACAAAAAAAGTTTGTAGCGACTACTTCTTGAAAACTGTAAGTGATATTGATATGGGATTTTTTCTAAATTGATCAGCATGACATTATGTTGATCCTTGTCGAAAATTATTTTGATTCAACATTAAACATGTGCGCCAGTGGCCATCTTTGTTTACCTAGAGTTATATAGTAAAAACTTCAACTTGTAGCGACTACTCCTCTGAAACTACTTGACAGATTTTTATGAAACTTCACAGGAATGCTGATCTAGCTATCAAAATCAATCAGTAGAGCTTCAAGGTCATTGACCTCTTGTTTTTTACCCTAATGGGTCCAATTAATGGCCCACTGAATAAACTCCAGTTTCAGTGTAAGTGTATCTCAGCATATATATCATTCCAATTTGAAGGAGTTTAGAATTCATATCGGGCTTGCTGGAAGAAGTAATGAAAGGCGAAGAGAACATAGGAACGGCTGCCAGCAATGCGTACCAACGCTCACTCAAACCATACCATAGTTGGGTGGTAAGGGGAGTGTTTGCTGTGAGTATTCATACCTTTTGCTTTAAGGTCTCACACCTCAATTAATTTCCCATAGGGTTACTGTACAGCCTTTTCCAACATCTGAGCTTCAAAGCAGGGCAGCAGACATTGTTGTTGGTTTAATATCTTCAGTATAGCCAAGACCAGTAATTTAAAACAATAAAATACATAAGTTAGCCAGGTTGGTTTTTTTTCTCGCTCATGTTTTGTGAACCCTATGGAAAATACAAAATGCATACACTATCTAGCTGAATATGCAGTGCTTCGGTCAAACAATTCTGAAATTTGAATGAAACCTCATATCAACATGGGATTTTCTGTATCATCTGTCTTTTACACTGCAGATGTATGCTAAAGCAAAGAAAAACCTATTTTTATAATTAAAATTTGCCTAAAATTGAGAAAAAATTGAATTATTTTCTGTTTTCCTTTTGTCTCTAGGTCCGTGAGCTTTCAGGGGAGATAATAGAGGTGTGAGACCAGAAACCACTTCTCCTCAGAGATGCATTTACCAGTTTCTATCAAACTTACTTAACATTTATGATCTTGAGGTCAATGCCTTGTAAACCAAGTTTGAAAAAATAATAAGTACAAGATGCTCTAACCTTAAACAAAATCAGTTACCTCCGATTATAGATTTTGACAGTTATTTTAGAGAATATTTTAAGACCATACCCTGGACTATCCAATGAAGTTTTTTGGGTAGAAATAGCCCGACTTAGAGGTCAAAGGTTTATGTTATATTATACAGATTTATTTGTGTGGGGGAAACATTTTCAGTGTAAACAACACTGAGATCCAATAAATCTCTAATATGGCAAAGTTGTGAGGGTATCATTCCTCTCATACCATAAACCAAATGCAAATGGCCTGTTATATATCTATCAATAATATATACCTAGTACCTTCATGGAATGCAAACCTCTGTATCACCTCTAGAGGTTTTCTGAATCCATATCACTTTACTACTAAAAATACAGTTCTGTATCACTAATAGTCTATACTGCATATATTGTATGACGTGGACATTGTGTGACATCGTTGCCTACCTGTGTAAACAAACTATTCTTGCATACCAGACAAGGATATCCGTCATTTTACCGGGGCTAGATATTTCCGTCTCACCCTAGGGTCGAGATAAAATTCACGCTCGCCAACATCCGGTATGTCGGAAAACATGCAAAACGTTAGTAGCTGGCGGCGTCAACGCACAATATGTCTCTGATGATATGCAAGAAAAAGAATCTATCATGGGTATTCGGTTCAGGTAGGGAATTCAACCCTCGGTATAAGTGTTTTAATCGGAACCTCGGCAGAGCCTCTACTATAGGGTGCTATACCACTATACAAGCTTTCTTATGAAGGTATATAATAAAAGGATCATTACTAGAGTGTTCTGGAAGTTGCTTCACCTCTTGTGGATATGGCATATCGTGAGATCCTGCAGATATGGCATATCCACGATACAAACTTTCAGATCTCGTTGCTCTAGTAATAATCCTATTATATTCCAATATATCCGTATCTTTCTCCTTTTTCATTTTCAACATCCTGTATGGCTCCCAGGCAAGAATAGGGCCGCTGGTTATCCAGGCAGGGAGGTCAAATTCCAAATTCAACCCCCCACCCCCAGCCCATTCTCAAATTCATTGATCTGGACTCCATTGAAAAGAAAAATTCTGCAAGTGAGAAGGTTTTAGGCCCATTCTGCATATTTTTATCTGAATGTAAATGGCTGGTGGGCTTGGAAAGTAAGCTTAGTTCATTCCTGTTGGAGCCATATAACCTTTTTATGTTGGTGCATCCTGTGCCGTAAAACCCAATACAATTCTTTTTCAACAAACTATTTGTTTTGCAGGTGGCAGTGAAGGCATTGCCATATCGCGATGCATTCATAAAGGTGCTGAACCCTTGTGACGACGGAAGTGTGGACAATCAGGTGTTCCTTACCAGTCTTTTACAGGACATGGAGTCATACAAACTTGCTATGGGAGTTATAATCAGCATTCTCGGCGATTTTTATACACAACACAATCTCGACTCCAATGAACAAATTTAATTATTACACTTGGTTGACTGCCTTGAACATTTTTAGGTTTTGACTGGTCCTCTGTTTATTAAGATTTTCTACATTGTCAATGTAGAGTATTGAAATACAGCTGGGGACCAGTCTACCATGGCAACTGATCCCGCTTTGCGTTAAGATTATCTAAGTGGACAACTGGTAGCGCACATTCTAGTTTACTAGAGCGGGCACATTTTACATTTTTGGAGCATCAGGATATAACAGAGGACCAGTTTACTGCTTTGTTTCTAACTACCGTATTTACCGTATTTACCGTATAAGTTGGGACACCGTAAAGATTGGGACAACCTTGAACTTTAGAAAAATAATTATTTTTAGTTTGGGACACATCACAATTTCATAAAAATTCCATAATTTTAAAATAATTTAAATTGGGACAGTCAAATTTTGGCAAACAAATGATCAAATGTAATGTGCTGAATGCATCGGTAAATCCCGTACCGGTTACCATGGCAACTGGTCACTTGTAGCATTCAGATTCCCTACAAAGTCTAGACAACAGGTTTATTGACCATTCTAGTTGACTCGAGCGTGCAAGACTTCTCAGTCAGTGATGAACATTGCAGTACAACAGGAGATGAGTGTACAATCTTCGTTGAAGGGATGGTGCCAGATTCTATTACTCCAATGAACAAATTTAAAAGCCGAGGAACTAAACATTTGCATTTCCGTGTTCACATCAATTTGTCTGTAAGTGCCATGAAACTGTATAGATATGTAACTTGTGGTCAAACAGTCAAATTATGCAATTTGTGTGTCCGGTAAAACTATATATATATATATATATATATATATATCATTTGATGGTGTGACCTTGTGGTCAAAGAGTTATGGTAATGCAATTTGTGTGTTCGGTGAAACTGTGTAACATGTACGTCACTAGACGGTGTGACTTATACTAAAACTAAACAGTCAAACAAATTTGCAGTTTGACTGCTAAACAGGTTATTTCTTCATCATACTATCACTGTATACACTTCCATGACAACTGTCACATGACCTTACCAATATATAAAGGTCAAGGTCAAATTCTGGGTTCAGAGGTCATTTTTTGTCACAAAAAGCTTAAAGGGACACTGTCCGTAACTTTTAGCTGATAAAACACACAATAATTATGTTGGCAAACATTACATACTAAACATTATTGAATATTTACTAATTAAAAGCAAGATTGTTTAACGGAATTCAATCGCGGTACAAAAAAAGGTAAATCCGCTTTGTGCGTTTGAACTCGCAGCCCAAACTAAAATTACACTCGCAGTAATAAAAGTGTGCGTGAGCGTAAAGTGATCGACACCGCTCCCTAGGTAGCTAAGCGGGCTATACATATTGCGCAATACATACTATGGTGAAAACCTAAAGCGCTAATGGAAGTCACGTGATCGCAGAAAGGTAAATATTGTGGGTCCCACTTTATTTACATATAATAATTAAAACTTCTTTTTTTTTCAAACTCACAAATGTATTCCTACATACTTCTTAGGGTCTATCCTCATGTTTTCATATATACATTTCACTGAATAAAAGTCAGACAGTTATTTGGTTATGCTCAATATCTGCTTACTTATGGACAGTGTCCCTTTAACGTAGGGTTTAACTCCTTGTTTCTTCATATTCCTTCATCAAACTTTGGATCATGTGACAACATCAATATATAAAGGTCAAGGACACAGAGTTCATTTTCCGGGATTAAATTAATTTTTTTCCAAAAATGTGTACCTCAAAATCCTATTATTTCTTTATAAAACTTTAAATATATATACACATTATGACCAGACGCATCTAGTTCTACCATATAACTCATTTTTGGTTCCCCTTTTAAAGGATGTATTATTATTATTCCATAGTTCCTACTCCCATGAACAAATTAAATTAGTATGCAGTATTGTGAATTTATTTTCATTAAAGAAAGAACACACAGCAATCTGTTGGTGACGGTATGGGTTTTCACAAGTTGCAATTGGCACATCAAAATGTTTACCCATCGAAACCGGAGTTTCTGGAGATAACTAACCTCTCCGATTTGGTGACCATCATTGCATTTCACACACTTCTCAGTCCAGGATTCAAACCCCAAGCCTTCCATCGGATGTGGATGTAATCTGGGCACTCTCATGTATCGGAGTCTATCCTCCGAAGGTGTATATGCACCATAGGAACCTATTAGATAATAACAGTTGAACAAGGTTCTTATATATCCTTCCCCTCTGTCTTGGGTTGATTCAATTAAAACCTAAGATTGTGTGTTGTTGATGAGATGTTAAACATATTTCAATTCAATGCCATACAAATATGCTATTTACTTTATTATATTGCACGGAAAAATCTACATTATAACTCAACTCTAACGAAGAACGTTAATGAAATGCAAGCAATCATGATTTTTGACCTCGTGTAATTTAAAAAAAAATTCAAAATGCGATCTCCTCATATGCCTTCAGTATAAGACACTTTCATACTGTAATTTCTCTTGTATAGAAAGCAAAATACATGTATAAACCAGGGATTGCAGATAGACGTATAATAAACGGGTCTTGATGTAACTCACTTTAAGAACTGAAGTCTTCAGCATTAACATTATTTTTAAGTGATGTTTTACATTTAATGTCAGATCGTTTTCTAATTTCTAAACATAAATGCAAATATCCATTAAAATATGTGTACAGCATTTCTCAAAACATGACTGACACCACCAAATTTGCCAAACAAACACCCACAATATTAGCGGGGAAAAAGCTACTACTCGATTGGGTTAGGTTTACCAAAGGGAAACAATTTGATGTAAGATTGCAATGTGTTCTTACAAGAGTTACTGTTCAGTTCTATGTTACGACAGATCTCTGGGCAAGTAATATGTTGCCCAGTGTTCTTGATTTATTTTAAAGGGCACTGTTTTGTTATTTATTTATTTATTGTTGCACAAAATATACATATTGTTTTTGCTTGGCGAGGAGTCAAAAATTCCTATGACCCTTTCTGGTTTTTTTATATACACAGATGAACACATTTAAAAATGTTGAACTTGAATTATGATTTTTTTATTTTATTCTCATGAACCTTTCATCCCTGCATTTGTAAAATAGACTGATCTCTTTGCTTTAGTCGAGTTATACTTAAAACCAGTTGATAGGGGTCAAAGTGAAAGTTGTAAAATGAACTCCACTCCTCTTTTTAGTTGGGTTATACTAAAGCAGTGCATGGGGTGAAAGGATTCACTTTTGAATTGTAAACAAAAGTTTACACTATTTATTATCATTATTTGTTGAATGTTAAGTTTTATTAGGGCATTGTTTCCTTATGTTTTAAGAGATGGCCTGATTGTTGTATGCATGTTTTAGATTGTTTCTCATTTTGACTGCATGCCATTATTAAATTGAAATTTTACTAGCAGTTATGTCTGTTTTAGCTTATATGTGAAAATGTGTCATATTTTTCTTTAATACTTGATTTTTTGTTTGTATATATTTGGGTTGAATTAAGTTATTTTTTTCAAAAAATAAGATTATGGAGTTTCTACTGTTTTCCAATTCTGTATACCGATTTTATCCTAGGATTTGTGCAAAGGAAAAATATTTTCGTTTTTTTATTTTTTTATCCCTTTTCTACATTTTTTTCTGGAAAAATCATTGAAACAGTTAATAAAAAAATAGTGGCCTTATATGAGGAAATGTATCATATTTTTCTTACTTGATCTTTTGTTTGTATATATTTGGGTTGAATTAAGTTATTTTGTCAAAAAATAAGGTTGTGCATTTCTACTGTTTTGGGCGCATGTTTCAGTCATAGGGTTTTACGTAAACAATTTTGACAATACGTAAACAAATTCAAATGTCATTGGAGCTGGTATTTTTAATGGTAAATAAAAATACTGATTTTTGGTTATCTGTTGAGAAATAAATATTTTACACCCAAAACACCTTTTGATAGAGCTTTCCAGCATGTATACTCCTTGTTGCTGGAACAGGAGAAACATATTAAATCTCAAATCAGTAAGCTTGAATATGTTAGGATAAAACTTTGAAGGTGTCCTAATTAAAAATTTACCCAAACATTTTAAAAGCATCTTTTGATAGAAATTTAAAAAAAATAATCTAGCAGTAACTTTTGATGAAGTAGAATTTTGCATAATAGTTTATTTAAAATGTAAGATTTTTTTTATACCTGTCAATGCATGACATAAATATACTAGTTGAATTTTGTCGAAAAAGTTCCAAAAACCTTTGACAGAAAACAAGTGTCCCAAACAATAGCTATATTATTCATCTGTTGTGCATTAACAAGCAATTTGACAAAATCCACATCAGGCTGTTATAAAGTCGACTGGTACAGTACAATAAATACCAGAATTGAACCTCAAAGTGGCAGATGGGGTCATTGTGGAATGCACTCAACTAGTTATAAATTGCTATCCTGTAATGTTGTCTAAATATGATAACAAAATTAAAATCATATAATTTGGCCAATTTGGGGGTTTAATGTACCTAACCGAGCACAATTATGCATTGTTTAAACAATTGTTAACCAACTTTTCTGTGATGTTGAACATATAACTATACTTACAAATCTGTTGATGTTTGATTCGAAGCTTTTTTAGATTGCACTGGAGCTGAAGGCTCAACGTGAGCTCTTGGGATCGCTCTTCATCCATCGTCCATCCATCATTCCCCGTGTGGTTGCCGAGGTAGAATACAACCACTGCAATCCCGCTAGAGGCAGATGGGTAGGACACCCCGCTCTCCCCCACACTACATGTTAATTTTGTCATTTTTTTATCATGCTCATTCAAGGTCTTCTTCATGACACCGTATATGCAAATGTGGATGCATCGTAAATGGAGTGTCTACAATAGAATTTGCAGCAACTCTGCAGTCCTGCAGGTTAGAAGGTTCTAGGCCCATTCTCCATATTTTTATCTAGATGTAAATGGAGGGTGAGCCTGGCCTGTTCATCCCTGTTTGACGCCATAACCTTTCTTGTGTTGGTGCGCCGTAAAACCCCAGTTCAATTCCATTCTGTTCATCCATCGTCCCTCGTTGTGTGCAAGGTTGCTTAACCAGTTCATTGAACTCTTCGAGAGATACTTTGAAGCTTTTGACATAGATAAATCGTGTCAACTTTGACACCTCTACATACGCCACCTACATTTTTATACTGATTTTAACCAATCATCTTGGACGTTTTGACTTCACTGTAACCACTAGGTGGGGCCAATTTGACCAATCATCTTGGACGTTTTGACCTCTGTAACCACTAGGTGGGGCCAATTTGACCAAACTTCACATTGATGATTATGAGATCAATATCTTTAAATTAGGCCACCATGACATCCAAGATGGACACAATTACTAAAAATAGCCCAAACCTTTAAAAATGTCAAGAACCATTGAAAAAGATGTTGACAGTTCTTTTAAAAAAAATAATGATTGTTACACCTGTTCAAGGAAAGTCCCTGGCGTCAAAAATGGCCCCACCCTGGAATCTCCGAGTTTGTAAATAGAAGAGTACTCAAATGCCAAATTGTCGGAACCAATCAGATTTATTCCGTAGTAGTTCCGTATAATATTTTTTGAATTTTTTTGAAACATTGTATGGTTTAAAAAAAAAAAAGCTTAATATGGAAGACTCGAACCCTGAACCAAAGGTTCAGTAGACACATAGTAGTGGACTCTCTAACCGACTGCGCCAAAGACAGTTGGTTTTGTTTGTTGAGGTATTAAATAGTAAATAACAAATGCCACGGTCTGCAATCTGATTGGTTCCGATAATTTGGAATGTGAGAGATCTCGTAGTGATAAGGAAAATTCTAAAATATTTTTGGGCACATTTTAACGACTGTTTTATTTATTTATCAGAAATGATCCATATCAAGTGTGTCATTTGATGTCCCCAAAGCTTTTTCCATGGGGAGGGGGAGGGGTGTGGGGAGTGGGGTCCCATGTTTGTATAAGTATAAGTATAAGAATATGCAGCAACTCTGTAGTTCTGCAGGTGAGAAGATGTTAGGTTTTTATTTCGATGAAAATGGAGGGTGAGCATTGAATGATTCCTGTTGAATTCTTAGAAACTGGAAGGCCAAGGCTACCTTTTGCACCAATCATCAACTTTGTATAATTGAAGACCCTAGAGTAAAAAATAGCACCACCCAGAGTGTCAAATCATTTCATTTCGAGTTCTATGCCAAATACTTGAAACAATTTTCTGAAGACTGTCAAGGTTATGGCCTGCCCCAAAATCCCATGTTTCAATATAGAGTTATATAGGAAACGCTCTATCAGTTATTCTCAAAAACTGCTGGGCCAATGATATTTACTAGGTTTGGCACGAAAAATATCACCGAGCCACGGAAAATCATGTCTGTTCAAATTGCTTTTGGGACTCAATTTATTTTATATATAAAGAGTTGTATAGGAGAAACAACATTTAAACATCAACAATCAATCAATAATCAATGTATAAAATTTGACAGTGTTTTCAGGAATGATCGTTTTAGAAATAGAACAAAATTAAAACCATAATTTATGTATTATGCGGCTCTGTAACATTTTCTTAACCCTTAACCCGCTACATATATATAATTGACTGATCTTTCTTTGAAATAAGACCATTCCATTTATGTGACAAAGAAGTGTTTTGGGGAGAATGACTGATCAGCAGCCGGGCATTGTTAACCCTTATTCGCCTGCGAGTTACTCGCAGGCTGATCTTGGTTTACAATGGACGCAAATGCTATTATAGTCGTGCTTAGCGGGTGAAGGGTTAATGTTTGAGATGTACATATAAAAAAACATCTGCCGAATGTTGGTAGCATAATTATAGTAATGCCAAAAGTCCAAAACACAAGAACACTCCACAAATTGAATATTATATATTGAAATTTATTGTTTAAATAAAATCAATAAAATTGTTTGCATGAGTCTTACTGTTTTGATTCCAGGTTGTGATCAAAAA
>JAWPHD010023086.1:0-23123 GCA_037043455.1 Cyrtodaria siliqua | reverse complement strand
GTAGATCGACATTCAATATCGAGCTGGGTTTTCAATGTCAAGCTAGCTCTGAGATCGATATTCGTTAAACCTCCTAAGAAGGCATACTGAATACAGAGCTGGGTTTGAATTTCGAGCTGGCTCTGAGATCGATATTCGTTGTAAACGTACACCAAGGCATTATGAATGCAGAGCTGGGTTTGAATACAGAGATGGCTCTGAGATCGATATTCGTTTTAAACATACACTAAGTCGAATGCAGATCTGGGTTTGAATTTCGAGCTGGCTCTGAGATCGATAATCGTTATAAACATACACAAAGGCATTATGAATGCAGAGCTGGGTTTTAATGCAGAGCTGGCTCTGAGATCGATATTGGTTTTAAACTTACACCGAGTCTTTCTGAATGCAGAGCTGTGTTTGAATACTGAGCTGGCTCTGAGATCGGTATTCATTTCAAACATACACAAAGTCATTTTGAATGCAGAGCTTTGTTTGAATGCAGTGCTGGGTTTGAATTTCGAGCTGGCTCTGAGATCGATATTCGTTTTAAACGTGAACCAAGTCATTTTGAATATCGAGCTGGGTTTGAATTTCGAGCTGGCTCTGAGATCGGTATTCATTTTAGACGTATAATAAGCCATTTTGAATATCGAGCTGGGTTTGAATTTCGAGCTGGCTCTGAGATCGATATTCGTTTTAAACGTATAACAAGGCATTTTGAATACAGAGCTGGGTTTGAATTTCGAGCTGGCTCTGAGATCGATATTCGTTTTAAACGTATAATAAGCCATTTTGAATATCGAGCTGGGTTTGAATTTCGAGCTGGCTCTGAGATCGATATTCGTTTTAAACGTATAACAAGGCATTTTGAATACAGAGCTGGGTTTGAATTTCGAGCTGGCTCTGAGATCGATATTCGTTTCAATCATACAACAACGCATTTTGAATATTGAGCTGGATTTGAATTTCGAGCTGGCTCTGGCTCTGCAATCGATATTCGTAATAAAGATACTAGTCATTCTGAATGCAGAGCTGGGTTTGAATACTGAGCTGGCTCTGAGATGATATTCGTTTTAAACTTACACCGAGTCATTTTGAATGCAGAGCTGTGTTTGAATACTGAACTGGCTCTGAGATCGATATTCGTTTTAAACATACACAGTCATTTTGAATGCAGAGCTGGGTTTGAATTTCCAGCTGGCTCTGAGATCGATATTCGTTTGAAACGTGAACCAAGTCATTTTGAATATATTCGTTTGAAACGTGAACCAAGTAATTTTGAATATCGAGCTGGGTTTGAATTTCGAGCTGGCTCTGAGATCGGTATTCGTTTTAAACGTATAACAAGCCATTTTGAATATCGAGCTGGGTTTGAATTTCGAGCTGGCTCTTTGCATGGAGGGTCAAGGTCACACCCACATTTGCTTTGTCACGTTTCGATGTACCACTCACGATACAACTATAAACAAAGTTTGTAAGGTCTAGTCCATACAGTTTGTGAAATAGTGACCTAAACGCAAAAGTTAAACGTAAAAAATATTAAATTATCTGCCCTTTTATTGGAGGGTCAAGGTCACTTCCACATTTGCTTTGTGACGTTGCGATGTACCACCCAAGATACAACTATAAGCAAAGGTTGAAAGGTCTAGTGCATACAGTTTCGACAGTGGGGTGGGGTGGGGGTGGCGAACACAGCTATAGGTGTAAGAATTGACCAAAACAACACAGAAATATGTAAAGAAAACACATCGAGTTTCAAGTGATGGTTCGATGCGGGAGTGGGGTGAGGGCAACATAGCTATATGTGTAAGAAGTGACCAAAACATCACAGAAATATGGTAAAAACAATATTTCGAGTGTGGGGTGGGGGTATGGGCAACATAGTTAATAGCTTTATGTGTAAGTATTGACTAAAACAAAACAGAAATATGTAAAAAAAAAAAAAAAGCGAGGGGGGAGGGGTGTCAACATAGTAAGAATTGACCACATAATTATTATTTAGGGGTATGGCATTATAGCATAGAAGTGGCCAAAAATAACACAGAAATATGTAAAAAAAAAAAAAAAAAAATGCGTTTCAAGTGTGGGAGTGGGGAGGTGGGGGTGGGGGAGGCGCGGTGGGGTTGATTGGGGGTGGGGGGGGGGGGCGCAACATAGCTATATGCGTAAGAAGTGACCATAAATAACACTGAAATGTAAAAGAAACTATTTAACAATATGTTTCGAGTGGGTGGGGGAGGCTGGCGGTGAAGGCGGGGGTGGGATGTGCGGGTGGCAACATAGCCATATGTGTAAGAATTGACCAAAACAACATAATATGTAACAATTAATTAAAAAAAGGCGTGGGGTGGGGGGACGTGGAGGAGGGAGCCCATGTCCCAATATAGGTGAAGTATGGATATGTTGTGAGTTCTTAAATGGTATTAAACGGATACATCATTCTTTATACAAACTAGTTTTCAATTTTTGAAGATATTGCGCATTGGCTACATGTGATGCACTTTATAATTGTTATTGATGTTATGAAACGGTAAATAAGCCGAGTTAAACATCCTGCGGATGAGATTACATCTAGGATTGACAATGCAAGTATACAGGAACACAAGGCATTATCTGCACGTGTTGTTGAAGTGTTATGTAGTGTCGTGCAGTGGTGTAGATAAGAGATATGATCAGCATTGTCGTCATAACATCCGAGCGATTTGGGGTATAATCATCACATTCCTATTTATAATTGACAGTAATTCATTAAGCACAACAATAATCGTCATACAATTTTTATTTAATCATTGTTTCATATTTTGTATATTTAACTCTTATTGTTGTATTTTCCCCCGACTAAACCAACCACGATCGACCATCCTGTAACACTATATTTAATAATAATAATAATAATAATAATAATAATAATAATAATAATAATAATAATCATTATTATTATAATTACAATCATACTTAATGCTCTTTATAGAGGGTTATACATAATTAGTGGCAAATAAGTCTTACATGGGGCCCTCAATTATGTGGTTGTGTGAAGTTGGCTATGAGATCAAAGATCGTAGATCGACATTCAATATCGAGCTGGGTTTTCAATGTCGAGCTAGCTCTCGGAGATCGATATTCGATTAAACTTATTAGAAGGCAAAGTGAATACAGAGCTGGGTTTGAATTTCGAGCTGGCTCTGAGATCGATATTCGTTTTAAACGTACACCAAGGCATTATGAATGCAGAACTGGGTTTAAATTTCGAGCTGGCTCTGAGATCGATATTCGTTTTAAACTTATAACATGGCATTTTTAATATCGAGCTGGGTTTGAATTTCGAGCTGGCTCTGAGATCGACATTCGTTTTAAACAACATGCAACAACGAATTTTGAATATCGAGCTGGGTCTGAATTTCGAGCTGGCTCTGAGATCGATATTCGTTTTAAACATACACCAGGCCATTTTGAATATCGAGCTAGATTTGAATTTCGAGCTGGCTCTGAGAATCCAGCTTGATATTCAAAATGGCTTGGTGTATGTTTAAAACGAATATCGATCTCAGAGCCAGCTCGAAATTCGAACCCAACTGGATATTCAAAATGCCTTGTTATACGTTTAAAACGAATATCGATCTCAGAGCCAGCTCGAAATGCAAACCCAGCTCTGTATTCAAAATGCCTTCGTGTAAGTTTAAAACGAATATCGATATTCAAAATGACGATTAAAACGAATATCGATCTCAGAGCCAGCTCTGTATTATACCCAACTCTGCATATATAATGCCTTGGTGTAAGTTAAAAAAGAATATCGATCTCAGAGCGAGCTCTGTATTCAAACACAGCTCTGCATTCAAAATGCATTGGTGTAAGTTTAAAACGAATATCGATCTCAGTGCCAGCTCTGTATTCAAACCCAGCTCTGCATTCAAAATGTCTTGGTATCAGTTTAAAACGAATATCGATATCAGAGCCAGCTATGTATTCAAACCCAGGTCTGCTATCAAAATGCCTTGGTGTAAGCTTAAAAAGAATATCGATCTCAGAGCGAGCTCGAAATTCAAACCCAACTCTGCATTCAAAATGACTTGGTGTATGTCGATCTCAGAGCCAGCTCGAAATTCAAACCTAGCTATGTATTCAGTATGCCTTCTTATAAGTTTAACGGAATATCGATCTCAGAGCCAGCTCGAAATTCAAACCCAGCTCTGTATTCAAAATGCCTTGGTGTAAGTTTAAACGAATATCGATCTCAGAGCAAGCTCGAAATTCAAACCCAGCTCTGTATTCAAAATGCCTTGGTGTATGTTTAAAACGAATATCGATCTCAGAGCCAGCTCGAAATTCAAACCTAGCTCTGTATTCAGTATGCCTTCTTATAAGTTTAACCGAATATCGATCTCAGAGCCAGCTCGAAATTCAAACCCAGCTCTGTATTCAAAGTGCCTTGGTGTAAGTTTAAAACGAATATCGATCTCAGAGCCAGCTCGAAATTCAAACCCAGCTCTGTATTCAAAATGCCTTGGTGTATGTTTAAAACGAATATCGATCTTACAGCCAGCTCGAAATTCAAACCCAGCTCTGTATTCAGTATGCCTTGTTATAAGTTTAACCGAATATCGATCTCAGAGCCAGCTCTGTATTTAAACCCAGGTATGCTTTCATAATGCCTTGGTGTACGTTTAAACGAATATCGATCTCAGAGCCAGCTCTGTATTCAAACCCAGCTCTGTATTCAGCATGCCTTCTTATAAGTTTAACCGAATATCGATCTCCGAGAGCTAGCTCGACATTGAAAACCCAGCTCGATATTGAATGTCGATCTATGATCTTCGATCTCACAGCCAACTTCACACAGCTAACATAATTACACCGTTTCTAAAACTACAGTATCTGGGTGGGTGTTCAATTTCAAAAGTGCCTTTCTGTCCTGGGGTCACATGTATGTTTTAAAGTAATAGCCCTTAAAGGGAAGAAGTTTAAAAATGATATAATAATAGCAATTGTATACTGAAAGGAAAAAGAAACGCATAGCCATAATTGGCCTATATTAAAGACACTACTGTGTCGTGATAAAGACACACTAAATTCAAGTAATATTCCATAGAAGTGGTTTTAGGAAAGGAAAAAAAATGATGTAGTTGACTTTTTAATCACAGACTAAATTCATAAATGTTGAAGTTTCTCTTTGACAATTTTCGCCATTTTAGTACTCAGATTGCGTTGCTTTATTTGAAACACCTATAAATGTAATCCTGTACCATTGATTAACAGCAGCATATTATACATACACTATATAGAGGAAATTTCCATTATGTGTTTCTTTATCCTTTAAGTACATAAAAGAAACTCTATCTTGAGTGCACAATAATTATCTTTTAAAACATTATTGGCTGTATCATAGTTTCATACTTGGGAAAAATAAAATTAAAAACTGAATACATGACAAGCATATTCAGTGAATTGATTTCCCTTGACTTAAGTTATTTTTTCAAATAAAGATTTTAGGTATATGATAGAGGCTATGAAGAGAACTCTTCACCATTAAGAACTGAAAGAGAGAGAGAGCCGACTGTGGTTTCCTAATAGTTAAGATTTCTCTTCGGAGACTCTATCCTACTTTGTGTTTACAACGCATTGTATCGATAGTCTCTATATAGGTCACGCTCTTCAACACATTTATAGTAAAATCTTCATCAATAAATGGTGGAAGTATTTGAAAATCTGAGACAACTAATTGGTTGAAAAAGTTGGGTAAACTCTAAACAACGATAGTGGTTGAAATTGTGTTGGAAATGAACAAGCAGAAAACCAAATATTTGTTTACATCTCACATTAACATCCGAAAAACATATAAAGGACAATACCTCCAATAATTGTTATCTGCCCTTGCATCCTACACATCATTACTTGCTGGTGACCTTGGACACCAAGTTTCGTGTTACTTAATATAATAAATATAATACTTTTTGAGTAGTAGGGGAAGATAATGCCATTTCTATATCCTCTGCTTTTGCGAAGGTGTGGGATAATGAAAAAGTAACAAAATGTATATTTCTTTTCTAACATAAAATAAATACAAGTTTTTTCGGGTCATAGCATAAGACTAATTTAATTGGGTTTTACGGCGCACCAACACTTAAAAGGTTATATGATGCCTAACAGGAATGAATGTGCCAAACTCATCCTCCATTTCTATCAAGATGAAATATGGAGAATGGGCCTAGAACCTTCTTATCTGCAGAGTTGCTGCAAATTCTATAGTAGACACTCCATTTACGATGGAGCCACATTTCCACATTCGCTGTGTCGTGATCAAGACCTTGAAAGAGTATGATAACATAAGATTAAGACGTAGCATAAAGACTAATAATGTTTTAATATGTTTCACATTGGTCATGTTCGTATCAATCATTTATTTCCACTGTTCATATCGGATTCCATGATGCTAGGAAAACTCCTGTGTCCAAGGATTTCATCTCTTGTTGAAAGTTCTATGTATTTTTGTAGGTTCTCGGTGTTGTTCATTTTAGCCAAGAGTTATCTCTATAGTACCAAAGTGTCCAAACATTGGCTATTAATCGAATGTCAACACATGATCCAAATCATTTATTTCCATTGTTCATGTACATGATATTAGGAAAACTCCTGTGTCCAAGGATTTCATCTCTGGTTGAAAGTTTTATGTGTTTGTAGGTTCTCGGTGTTGTTCATTTTAGCCAAGAGTTATCTCCAATGTACCAACATGTCCAAACATTGGCTATTAATAATTGATCAAATGCCAACACATGACTCAAATGCACTGTATTCTTGATGAATGCATTTATTGTGTTCTTTTTAGTGCTATTGTTATACAGGTATGATTAATGCAACATACTCTTAAATTCTTTTACTATATTTGTAAATTATAAAATACAATAAAAAAATAGAGACAGCCAAGAATTTCATGGAAAATAAACTTTCAAATAAAAATAACTTTGCATTTACACATGCAATAATATTATTGTATTTAGAATACATTATCTTCAATCAAATTTTATAAAACACATACAGCTTATACATATATAACCCCATAACACAACTGCAAAATGAATGGTATTTTACAATTATTTGAAACGGATGGATGGCCAATGAATGACATTAGTGGAGGTGAAGATGATAACTGAAAATGTATCATGATTTTATTGTATTGACTGCGTAGCATGGCAGACGAATAGGGATCACTTTGTCCATCGTCATCATCTATCACACTTAAAGCTGCAACCTAACCTTGGCCATAATTATCAGTCACTCAAAAGGAGAGCATTATAACATGTATACCAAAGACAAATAAAGATAGACATTATTTAAATAACTGGTGACCAATATCTTTATTAAATTGTTCTTATAAATTATCATCAGCATGCATTGCACAGCATTTAAAACAAGTATTACCTTTGCTTATAAATGATGATCAGACTGGCTTTTTGGCGGGGAGATATATAGGTGAAAATACACGTTCCATTTATGATTTGTTCTATTACACTGAGAAAAATGATATACCAGGATTATTACTTATTGCAGACTTTGAAAAGGCTTTTGATACCCTCTCCTGGTCTTTTATTGATGAGGTTTTAACATTTTTTCAGTTTGGACAAGATATTAGAAAATGGATAAAAATATTTTACACAAATATTAAATCTTGTATTTTAGTTAATGGCCATCTATCGGAGTGTTTTTTTATTCACCGAGGCTGCCGACAGGGAGATCCACTCTCCCCATACATTTTTATTCTGTGTGTCGAAATATTGGCTGTACTGGTCAGGACAAATGAAGATATTAAAGGAGTTAAAGTAGGAGATACTGAACATGTAATTTCTCAATATGCCGACGATACCTCCCTTATATTAGACGGCACTGAAAAATCCCTTAAACATGCTCTAATGGTTTTAAAATTCTATGGAGATATTTCAGGTCTTAATGTTAATGTTGATAAAACCAGAGTTATATGGTTTGGGAAAAATAAAGGTGCTAATGTAAAATTATGCACAGACACAGACCTTAATTGGGATCAGGGGTAATTTGTAATCCTAGGAATTATTATGTCAACACATTTGAGGAGTGTGGTTGCATTAAATTATGACAAAAAAATAAACGAAATTAAATCATTATTACTGTCCTGGTTAAAAAGAATACTCACACCCTTTGGAAAAATCACTGTTATAAAAAGCTTAGCTTTACCAAAGTTAAATCATTTAATTTCATCATTACCTAATCCACCTGAAGACCAGGTCACACTGTTGCAAAATATGTTTTAATTTCCTCTGGAATAATCACCCAGAGAAAATAAATAGATCTGTTGTAACTCAGGATTATGATTGTGGTGGACTTAGAATGATCAATATTAAACAGTTCATATATTCTCTGAAATTAACGTGGATAAGAAGACTTTTGATTGGGAATAAAAAATGTATGGAAATCCATAAACATATGTACCCATTCACCATCAATATGCTATTTTTCAGTAACGACTATGTAAAAAATAACTTGCAAAAAATATGCAATCCCTTCTGGAAGGATGTTTACACAAGTCTTAACATCCTATTGGATGTTGAAAACCTATTGTCATGGAAAGAGTTCTTAAAGCAACCGTTATGGTACAATAATAACATTAAGATTGGAAGATCAAGTGTTTTTTTATAAAAGATGGTATGATAAAGGTATTTTATTTATTAATGATATAATGGATAACAATGGTAATCTTCTCTCTTTTACCCTATTTATCGAAAAGTTTGCTGTAAAGTGATTCCTCTGGAATATATATATTTTCAAAATACACATGACAGCGATGATTTTCTTCGTATCTTGATGTAAAACATAGCAATTTTAGCGCATTTATTTGAATTTATAGTGCAATAACACAGCAATAACACACGAAGACTTTATCTTTATTCGGATATAAATCTGTTTTATGTAGAGTTTGTTCAGTTAACTCGAATGTCATCTGAAGTGCATATGAAACGCGCTATTTCATTGGTTGAATTTAGATGATCTTCTCATGAATATTGATTAGGTGAAAGGTCGATCTGACCTGACATGACCTCAAAGGCAAAGTTGTCAGATCCAATAGCGGAGAGTATCAAAGTGTAATTAGGATATGATTTTAATGAGATTGGATAAAAACATGCATAACTGATACATGATATATATATTTATTATATACCTATCAATAATTATATACATAGTACCTTCATTTTCTTACAGTGGAATACATAAACCTGTATCACCTCTAGAGGTTTTCTAAATATGTGTCCGTATGTTACTAAAATGTATGTTACTAAAATAGATTCCGTTTCACTGTCATACTTAAAATAGAACAGGGAAATTCCTAATAATGCTCGCAATTACACCAATTTGCACAAAAACGTCAAGATGACGTTACGTCAAACAAACAAAACAAGTATGTCACACCAATTAACATTAACTTGTAAGCTGTAGCTACACCCCCAAATATATTAAGATACGCCCATTTCTACGCTTTATCAAAAAATAAGCCTTGAAACATTTAGAAACCTTCTTTATTGCATACGTCTGCAACAGAAATGTAATTTTTTTATTTATTTTTTAATCATATGTAGGAGGTACGGTATATAACTTAGTGAGATCCTTGATCTGTCATTTACCTACTCGAGGCGATACACATTTTCAGAACACGTTACTCTAGTAATAATCATATTAATGCTTATGATATAGACACACATAACTGATACATGATATATACACACATAACTGATACATGATATATACACACATAACTGTTACATGATATACAAACACATAACTGATACATGGTATATACACACATAGCTGATACATGATATATACGCACATAACTGATACATGATATATACGCACATAACTGATACATGATATATACACACATAACTGATACATGATATATACACACATAACGGATACATGATATATACACACATAACTGATACATGATATATACGCACATAACTGATACAAAATATATATACGCACATAACTGATACATGATATATATACACACATAACTGATACATGATATATACACACATAGCTTATACATGATATATATACGTACATAACTGATACATGATATATGTATACACACAAAAATGATACAGGATATATATACGCACATAACTGATACATGATATATACTCACATAACTGATACATGATATATATACGCACATAACTGATACATAATATATACACGCACATAACTGATACATGATATATATACGCACATAACTGATACATGATATATACATACAAAAATGATACAGGATATATATACGCACATAACTGATACATGATATATACGCACATAACTGATACCTGATATATATGCACATAACTGATACCTGTTATATATACACACATAACTGATACATGATTTATATACACACATAACTGATACATGACATATAAATGAACATAACTGATACATGATATATACACACATAACTGATACATGATATATAAACGCACATAACTGATACATGATATATATGCACATAACTGATACATGATATATACGCACATAACTGATACCTGATATATATATATATACACACATAACTGATACATGATTTATATACACACATAACTGATACATGATATATAAATGCACATAACTGATACATGATACATACACACATAACTGATACATGATATATAAATGAACATAACTGATACATGATATATACACACATAACTGATACATGATATATACACATATAACTGATACATGATATATAAACGCACATAACTGATACTTGATATATACGCACATAACTGATACATGATATATACACACATAACTGATACATGATATATATACGCACATAACTGATACATGATATATACACTCAAAAATGATACAGGATATATATACGCACATAACTGATACATGATATATACGCACATAACTGATACATGATATATATGCACATAACTGATACATGATATATACGCACATAAATGATACCTGATATATATATACACACATAACTGATACCTGATATATATACACACATAACTGATCCATGATTTATATACACACATAACTGATACATGATATATAAATGCACATAACTGATACATGATATATACACACATAACTGATACATGATATATACACACATAACTGATACATGATATATATACGCACATGGGATATATAATGCATATGGCATATACACACATAACTGATACTTATTTATAATATATAACTTGGCATTTACACATCATACATGGTATACACACGCAAAAAATAATCAGCAACAAAATGAACAATGAAAAACCAGATACAAATGCAGAACCGGAATGAAAATAAATAATGCTATAAAAACAACAATGAACAAGAGGTCAATGACCTTGAAGCTCTACTGATAGATTTTTGATAGCTAGGTCAACATTCCTGTGAAGTTTCATGAAAATCCATCAAGTAGTTTCATAGGAGTAGTCGCTACAAGTTTTCATTATATAACTCTATGTAAACAAAGATGGCCGGGCGGCCATGTTTAATGTCAAATCAAAATAATTTGACAAGGATAATTGACAAGGATCAACATCATGTCATACTGATCATTTTAGAAAAAGTCCCATATCACTATCACTTATAGTGTAGTCGCTACAAATTTTTACTATACAAACTCTATGGGTTTTTTTTGGTTTTTTTATGTAAACAAAGATGGCCACTGGCGCCCATGTTTAATGTCGAATCAAAATAATTTTCGACAAGGATCAACATCATGTCATGCTGATCATTTTAGAAAAAGTCCCATATCAATATCACATACAGTTTTCAAGAAGTAGTCACTACAAATTTATTTATTTTAAATCTATTTTTAGCCGTGGCGGCCATCTTGATTTTCCAGCCAGCCTGAAATTTTCTAGGATCAACTAGACATCAAGTGCAACTTTACTCTGAAGTTTCATGAACATCTGTCTGGTAGTTTCAGAGGAGTAGTCGCTACAAGTTTTTATTATATAACTCTATGTAAACAAAGATGGCCACTGGCAGCCATGTTTAACGTCGAATCAAAACGATTTTTGACAAGGACCAACATCATGTCATGCTGATTATTATAGAAAAAGTCCAATATCAATATCATTTATAGTTTTAAAGAAGTAGTCGCTATAAACTTGTATTTTAAAATTCTATTTTTAGCTTTGGCGGCCATCTTGGATTTCACATCAACATGAATTTTTGCTAGGATCAACTAGACTTCATGGGCAACATTTCTGTAAAGTTTCATGAATATCCATCCAGTAGTTTCAGAGGAGTAGTCGCTACAAATAAAAGTTAACGGACAGACAGACGGACGGACGACGGACGCCGCACCACGGCATAAGCTCCGCTGATCTCAGATCAGTTGAGCTAAAAATGATAAACTATAAATATATATTGGTGGAAAACAATATGGGAGAATAAATTTAATTTTTGTTATAACATTTGTATGGCAAAATATTATGTGAAACTCATTGCTATGGCAAAGGACAAATCACAAGTTCATCCGTCCTTTGCCAAAACAACATGTTCCAAGTATATATATATCGTTGCTGTATTATTTCTTCTGGAAAAGTATTTAAACTAGCTGGCTAATTCAAATACAAGCTGAGAGATTATTCTTCATTCTATAAAGACTTCTGTTTTATGTAATGATACATGTAAGTACATAAGTTCACTGGCTCATTAGGTAATTCGACTTGAATTTGGCTTCAGTTGCCTTGTTTTATTAAACTATGATGGATTTAGTGGTCTATTGTTCCATATTGCACATCTGGCGCCTTCTAATTAACACCGTTCGATACCGAATATTCATTGCGGTCGACGTGTCTGTTTTTATTACACCCTTCCACCCCTAAGTCAGAGGTGTCATAACGAATATACAAGGAGGTCGTGCGCGATATTTCGGCATATTGTCCCCTTAGAAGGGCGGTAACAGATGTAATTCAAAGGGTTGTTTTGTGTTCCAAATAACAGGATGTTGGTGATCGATATAATATTTCTGTTTTATTGCACGCAAGCATCCCAAAAGTCAAACGTGTCATATCGACTACACAGGTATCGCATCGTAATACTATTTTTTAACCGACTTAAACAGCAAAATTAGAGACGAAAACAAAGGCTATACAGAAATCCAAGACCGGCAAGCAGCTCTTCACAATAATGGCATTACGAAGGAATAATTACTTTGAATATCGTAACATAAATGAAAGAGAAGTTAAATTTTCAAAAAATGTACATTGTCGATTTCAAGCCGCAAATGGCGAAAACTGTAGAAAAAAGAAAATCAACACGGCTATCGAGCGTATTTTCACAGCTAAAACTCAAGTTATAGTATGAATTCCATAATTTCTTTCAATAAATTAAAAGCAAAACATCAGATTTAAATAACTTAGCTCGATATTTGAAATAGATCGTGAAGTAGTATGTTAATAAATCAAGGTTTATGTCAACATCAACTCATTTAAGGATAATCTATCGCGTCAAAAATGGCCACCTCGCACCTGTTACCCTGGCAGGCACCCTGTTGTTTACCGCAGAATAATCAGGAAACCAGCTTATTGACCATTCGGCGGATAAATTGGGAATTAACAAGGGGCGTATAGGGAGTTTCAAATCCAGTGTAAATATAACTCCATGTCGTTGGGTATGGTCTAGTATGGTCATAAAAGGATCATTAAAATTGTGTATTAAATTATTAACTGTTCTACAAGATGGCAATACAAAGTGATTCCTGTGTGATAGCCATGCATTAAATTGCTGGAATCACAACCAAATACCCCTCATCCTGGCTGCCATAATTACACTCTTATCGTCTGACCTGAAACAGAAACAGTTTCAATGAGCATGCTTTAAAAATCATTTTACATTTCAAATGAATAAGTTAACATTCACTCATATTTAGCTCTACTGGCCAAGGGCCAGCAGAGCTTATGGGATGGTGTGTTGTCCGTTGTCCGTCGTCCGTCCGTCCGTTAACTTTTGCTTGTGTACACTCTAGAGGCCACATTTCTGATGCAATCATCATGAAACTTTGTCAGAATGTTTGACTCAATGAAATCTCGGTCAAGTTCGAAAATGGGTCATGTGAGATCAAAAACTAGGTCACTAGGTCAAATATTGGAAAAGACTTGTGTACACTCTAGAGGTCATATTTGTTACCCAATCTTGATGAAACTTTGTCAAATTGTTTATCTTAATTATATATTGATCAAGTTCGGAAATGGGTCAAATGAAGTTAAAAACTAGGTCACTAGGTCAAATATTGAAAAAAAACTTGTGTACACTCTAGAGGCCATATTTTTGACCCGAGCTTGATGCAACTTTGTCAGAATGTTTGTCTTAATTATATCTTGGTCAAGTTTGAAAATGGGTCACATGGGGTTAAAATCTAGATCACTAGGTCAAATACTTGAAAAACCTTGTGTACACTCTAGAAGCCGTATTTCTGACCCAATCTTGATGAAACTTTGTCAAAATGTTTGTCTTAATTATATCTTGGTCAAGTTCAAAAATGGGTCACATGGTGTTAAAAACTAGGTCACTAGGTCAAACTTTGGAAAAACCGTGTGTACACTCTAGAGGCCATATTTTTGACCCGATCTTGATGCAATTTTGTCAGAATATTTTTCTCAATTATAGCTTGCTAAAGTTCGAAAATGGGTCACACAGGGTCAAAAACTAGGTCACTAGGTCAAATACTTGAAAAACCTTGTGTACACTCTAGAAGCCATATTTCTGACCCGATCTTGATGAAACGTTGTCGAAATGTTGTCTTAATTATATTTTGGTCAAGTCCGAAAATGGGTCCCATGGGGTCAAAAACTAGGTCACTAGGTCAAATACTTGAAAAACCTTGTGTACACTCTAGACACCATGTAGTACGACTCGATTCATCAATGGTATAACAGCCAGTAGAGCGTTCACAGGCCCTCTTGGGCCTCTTGTTCTCATATTATTACATTTTTATTACACATAAATAAACCAGGAAAAAAAATCACATAATTTCCCTTGTTAGCCATGTCATAATAAAACCTGGAACAATTTTGAATGGCTGGGAACAAAATCTGTTGAACTACGCAATTTTTTAAAACTGAATCTACTTTATCACAAATTCTTCCGATTTACTGCCGCATAAGTCAACATTTCAGTACTGGTTGACCTGTTTATAACGCATTTCATTGTTTGTTTGCTGACAAAACCAAATGAAGTCACTTTTTTTTAACTTAACACGACTTGATTTGTGAATTACAAATTCGCTGATAAATTGAAATGGATAGTTGATGGCTCCCTTCATGATAAGCAGTTGTATAATGTCATCTGTCCAACATTTCACCACACATTTGCCTTTATCCACGATGTCAGAGTACAGCTGATTCAAAAACACAAACATGATAAAACAAAGTGTGATATATACATGCATAAATACCTGTCCAGTTGAAGGTCGCATTTCAGTCTAATAACAAATACATGTACAATTTACATATTTTAAAAAAATATAGTTACATGTATATCATTCTATAGTTCGACAACATCATCAACATGCTTTTATAGCGAATTTTGTTTAAAGGGCTTTTCAGAGCATTTTGATCTGCCTCAAGGAGAAGTGAAGGATACACAGGAATCTGGGAACCCTTCAAGGCTCTTACCACGAAATGGCATCATGTGGGTTCTTTAACAGGCTTTGTGGAAAACACAATATATGCGACCATTCGGTTCATGTCCCCATTTGACGGGCGATGCTAGGGAAGTGTTTTGCTTAAGGAAACACTGAAGTAACGTAGTCCAGTGACACTAATGAGGCCTGAACCTCAACAGGATTGACAATATGTTAACTCGTTACCAAACTTGTTACTGTGTAACGTATATACTATTCAATATAAAAAGTGTTGTTCTTACCACAGACATCCTCTCGCTTGGAAAATTTGCCAGAAACTGAAAGTCCAATCCATCATGATGTTGTGGTACAAACTGAAATTAAACAAAATTATTAATAAACAAGAAATAGAACCTTCCATCGAATTATTTTTAGGTTTTATAAAAACTGTCGTGTGATCATAACATTTTACTGAAGTTTGACTGAGTCAGGGACTCAGGATGCTCCTCGAATAAAGGCACAGCTCTATATGAAATACATTCAAACATCAGCGTGTAGGACATGTTCAACAATTGTATCATTTGGACATATAATTGTTTGTGGCAGGACATATCATTTTATTGAAGTAGAACATAACTAGAACTTTAAAAACAAATCGCAAGTAAAACAAGGGTTCATAATTTGATAAACTTTGCAGAATCGAAAACATTTGATGCAGAGACACATTATATTATCACATGTGAACTGTACGCCAAGTGTGACTGAAGGTGATATTTTTATTCGTAGTCCATCAAAGGGCCATATTAGACAATCAGACATGGGTGATGTAAAGGGACAGTTGTTATGAGTACATGAAGTCTGGGAACAACCCATTCAAAACTGTTTGAAAAATGACAGTAATAAACAAAATGGTGGTCCACAGAACACGTGTGTCACCTTATGTGTGCTTATTTCACCAAGTACAATGATGAATCTAATTACATTATGTGCAATCCTTCATGAATTATGGATTATTTTTTTTAAAGTTTATGAAAATGGGCAGAACTCTGAATTGGATAATTGATAAGGGAGAACTACCGGTATATGAAGTTTCATGACAATAAGTCAATATTTTGCCAAGTTATGAACTTATAAGCTAGGTTAGGTTGCAGGTTAAAGTTTTATGAAAAGGGGGCATAACTCGGCCAAATGAATGTTAGAGTTATTGGACATGTGTAACAACATTCCTTCAGTTAAGACGAATATGTGTGTGAAGTTTCATGGACATAGGTCAAATACTTTTCAAGTAATGGCCAGTTATGAGCTTGGTTAGGTTGCAAGTTAAAGGTTTATAAAAGGGGGTGAATACGGACTAAAAACGGCTCCATACGACTCAATATTAATCGAACATGACCAATTCGATTTTGATAGACGCTGCATGATTCGTCGATGGATAGACAGTTATGCAATGAAATCGCTGCTTGCTTAATTCTATTCTATTTTGATGTTTCTTCTGGTGGAATGTTTCGACTCAAATGGGGATTAAAAAACTAGAAAAAAACATAGATTTATATCAACTTTTGCTTAAATTCTAACTCAAAAAATGACTGGCCTGTTGACTGGCACGAGACCAAATCCACTGGCCGCAGGCCTACGAGCCAGCGGTCAAGTCGACCCCTGCAATAACATCTATAAAAACAACCAACAAATACCACTGCAAATGAACAAAAACTTACCTCCATGGGACAACCCACGACTGCCATCACGGTCAGCTGTAATCAAATAAAACAGTGGCATAAAATTATGATTCTGTTATGAGACACTGTAATAGTTAAGGTAGATGCAATTATAGTGATCATTGATATACCGATTAATTGATTGTAACCGATCATCAGTTAATTAGCCTAGACATCCGATCATGATGATCGATTATGAAAGTCTATATAATCGATCAACGGTTGAATGTAAAAATTCACTTAAATTAATGTTCAAAATGGAAATAAACATGATTTTACAGGAGACAACACTTGTGAAAATGCACATAATCATATAAACTAATTTATATACATTAGAATTGTTTTGCTGATGAAATGCAATGGCAAAAAACATAAGACAGGAAAGAATACATGCTTAATCAGAGAAATAGTTCAATGCCTCCATTGAAATCAGATTAACATACACATGTTATGCTTCATATTGACTAACCGATTATAACTGACGATTGATTGGTTACATCCAACCGATTGTAACCGATGATCAATTGTAAATTTTAACCAATTTAGCCACTGGTCCGTAGCCCGAGGCCAGTAAAAATTGACTCGGGCCATTAAAATTCATTATTACATGTGTTACTATATATAGTAACAAAAACTGCATGTTTTTCGTGTAATACAGGCATTGTCTCTGAGGTCATATTAGATAAGCGCGTGAAACGGTGGGCCAAAAATCCATATGAAGGGCCGAAAATCCATATTAAATCTAGACTGCGTTACATACATTTAGCATTAAATTGTATGTAGATATATTTTTAATAATCGACCACGAACCAGTCATATAGTGCATCGGCATGTGCATCCAACGACAACTGCGACGGTTGAAAATGGCAGCCAGAATGCTCGCTACCCTCTGAGTACACGCAGGAGATCGTTAGTAGCCGAACAAAGATGAGGACGGACATTAAATAATGAAATTGTGAAAAACAAGGACGACTCGGTCTACATCACCCTACAATATGACGTGAAAAAAATGTGTGACTGGTTCGGAGATGTTGAAAATGTTGCCGATTGTGTGATAGATTTAACCTATTAAATTATACAGTACATGTACATTTATATCAACTCGTTGTTTTTGATCGAAATGTCTCCAACAACCTATTATACTATATACTGTTAAGGGACCAGTTTCCGTCCATGCCCAGTTTCAGTCATTTTCATTTAAAAACTGTTTTTACAATTCAAATTGCTAGCGCGATGTTACTTATCGACAGACGTTTAGCACAGACGATTGGAAACAAGAAACAACCAAAAAGTAAAGAAGCGGTACAAAAACGAAAGTGGCCCCCGACCAGTATACTGCCGTTCGGGTCTCAATTACATTTTAAATAAAAGTCATGCAGGAAACAATACATACTTTACTGTACTGTAATGTACTGTTCTGTACTGTATGTGAAATAAAAAATAATCTCCTGCCTTTTTATCCTTAAATTATATTTGCGAAACCAAATGCCATTTGAAATTTCCTTTCTTCTACCAGCTCAAACGAAAAACACAAAAACTGACAAAGTCAATGACGTGGAATAAAACGTCACTGGCAAAGACGACGTCACCATTATGATGATTTTGTTACAAAGATTACGTCAGAAACGTTTCTGTGTAATTTTTATTAAGAGGGGTGAATTGGTGTTTTGGAAACAAGGTACCGAATTGCCGATTTCAAATGGCACATCCTATTATATTAAGGGTATACGTTTATTTTATTCTTGTAAATCAATGAATAAAAATGGATCGAAATAAAGAGTCATATTAAAAAAAAAAAATACGCAAGTAGATGAAAGGTATTTAAAATGACTTTGCGCAATTTAGATCTAATAATCTATCCAAAATAAAAGTGGTTTGGTTACACATGTAATAAACAGGTCATTAACTGGGATTGGCCCTCGACAGCCATATGAGGCCCTCGAGCTAAAGCTCTCAGGCCTCATATGGCTATCTCGGGCCAATATCACAAAGAGGCACACCTACCCCAGTTAATAACCTCTATTTATTACATGTGTTACCATATACAGTAACAAAAACGTCCCTTTTTTTCGTGTAATACAGGCATTATCTATGCGATCATAAGCACGTGAAACGGCGGGCCAAAATTCCATACGAAGGGCCGAAAATCCATATTAAATCTAGACTGTGTTACATACATTTAGCATTAAAGTATAGATATTTGTTTTAATAATCGACCACGAACCAGTGAAATCGTGCTTTGACACGTGCATTCAACGACAACTGCGTCAGTTGAAAATGGCAGTCAGAATGCTCGCTACCCTGTCAAGATTACCGTAGTGTACACAGGAGATCGTCAGAAGAAGATACAGAGATGAGGATGGACTTTAATGAAATTGTGGAATAATGAAAAATAAGAACGATTCAGTCTAAATCTAAAAATGACATAAAAAAGTGTGACCGGCTTGGAGACGTTGAACGGCTCGAGGAAAACCCACCTGAAGAACTAAATAAGCATTCAGAGCTTTCTTTTTTTAACCATTACGAAAAAAGATGGATCAAGGGCCAAACATTCATTTACATTTTTATGTAAATGAATAAATATGGTTAACTCACTAACTTCAATGTCATCTCCAATGTAATGGCGGCAATTACCGAAAAAATTCCAAAAAACCCACACAAAGTAAACGTTCACGAAAGTCGTGAATACAATACAGACTATCAAAGCTCGACAACTGAACTTCGCGTAAAGCCCCGAAATTAAAAAAAGCAACACAGTTACTGAGTTAGTAGCATTACCCCTAAGGTGCGCACAGTGAAGTTCCAAATTATTCATCTTTACAACATTATGTCGCCCATTTTGATACGTCACCGCGTTCTACATGTCCTGAGTCCAAGAAGACGTCTTCTATAGGTTGTCCAGGGTGGGGGGGGGGGGGGGGGGGGGGGGGGGATGTTTTGATACCTGAGTTGTCCAGGGGTGGTTAAATTAGAAAAAAAATATTCTGTAGGTTGTCCATGGGGGTGTCAGAGAATAGTGTGTCCAGTGGGGTAGCGTTCAGGGGTGTTTTTTATATTTGAGGTGTCCAGGGGGGTGTTAGGATGCTTTGTCCAGGGTGGGGTGGAGTATAAATGAGGTTAAAACCCTTTCTATAGGGGAGGGGGGGGTGGAGGGTGCGGTCCTGTGGATATTTTCTGGAATAGCCCATTATGGCATTAAGGGGTCTAACTTTAATAAAATCAGCGGGGTCATAAGCCTGTAGCGACTGTAGAGCGGGCGGGTGCTGCCTGTTAGTGAGTGGAGAGTGAAAAATGACTACTAAAATATGGGTGGGGGGTCAGATTCTACGGGTCATATGCGAGTGACAAAAATATCTCAATACAAACTTTCTTGCCAGTAACAAATATGAAAAATGCTAAATACGCATATTCATTACAACAATAATGATTAGTTATCACGGCTGAAACGGTATAAGTATGGTAAATTACACTTAAACACATCAAAATATATTGCGCATCCATGTTCATGATGTTCGTAGAACTTCTGAAGTGAAGAAATGGCGGTCAACAGAAAATGCGCCTTCAAATTGGTATCCGAGAAGTGGTGATAGTAAGGACATGCGCAGATAAGAAGTCCGAGAAGTGAGATTGCGAGATTGCACAGCTAAATAATAACGCTCGCATTATCTTCTCAATTAGAAACAATCCACGTGACGCTTTCACAACGCACCAGACAGTTATAAAAACTGCCTACATTTGTGCAAATTATCCCACCATCCCACCCTTTTGTCTATCTATCATATCAGTTAGCCTACGATAATATATATGTACAGGTTTTCGGTTTGAGATTTATTAAAAATATGCAATATAAATATATCTATATTATGCCATGTTTCTGACATATATCATTTATTGGAAATACAAAAACAAATGTTATTACTATTTGTTAAGGCGGGCGTGGCGTTTTAAGTCCCCACACCTTTGATGTGAAAACGTATATATATCATTTAGTTAAAAAATAAATGATATTACTATTTGATATGTTCGTCATTTCTTAAATAAATGACAATTTCAATTTCAATATTTCTTACTGGTGTCCTTTTGTACTTCCATACAATTGTTTATGATTTCCCACTTCAAACAAAGCGTAACGTTATGAGTGTAATCTATAATGTGTACATAAATTGGGTTCTGCTCAACCCAGGGATTGGGGGTGTGGACGGTAGCAAGCATATTTCACTACCATTCATGAACAAACCGAGACTGCAATATTTCGTATTTATCGTGTTCGGTCGTTTCCAAAGGTCCACTCTCATACTCTTTACTATGAGTTCGAGAGTGAACAAACTGTCAGTATACATATAGAGGTGTGGAAAAAAGTTATAATGAGACTATAAATGTGAGTGTTTGAGATGTTTTGCCATTTTAGTATATTTTAGTATAATGGCACTGCTGGAAAAATGGTATGCAGTGCTTAGGAAATTTACATTGATATAGTAAATGTAACCATACAAGAACGCTGATGCTCTTTTCAAACTCAAAAAAACACACAGGATTTTTTGTTTTTATTTCCTTCGATTGATTATTGTCTTTTGAAAAAATTCACATTGCATAATGAAAATGATTAAACAAACTGTTGATGCTGGCAGCAATGCATGTGTATTTTGCTCCTTGTGAGTAGTACAGTGTGAACCGACGATGCCATTGCATTTGGATGCTGGCGTTTCTATGGGACCATTTATTGCAATGCAATGTATAAATATCATATATGAACTAATCAAAAAAAGTAAAGAAACGTATTAATTACTATGTTGAATGGATGGTGATAAATATAATAATAAAACAAGAGAGGGTGTTTACAAAACATGTTATTATTAGATGGAAAAAAGCAATTAAGTTTTGATTACAGCAATTAAAATATGAACATATTAGAGAGAATCAACAGAAAGCTGCAAGTCTGACAAATAATTATGATCTGTGAAGCTATATATTAATACAGTTTTACTGTGAAGTCGTTCAATCAAAATACAATGAGGTGGGTTTTTAAGTATATAAACTTTATGGCTCTTGTTGTAAGGGCATAACTGTAACCTAATTACCCATGATCAACACGGTTATAAGCTTGACCGCATTGATGTAACATGATAAATAACCAGCCACTTGGCTGTCCGGTGGTTGAATGGATTTCACCAGTCCTTAATGTTTATACAAGACCATATACGTTATAAGTGGAGATATTTCCCTCTTTTAGTGCTAAAAAAAATCTATGATAATAGGTTATAACATTAAGGACTGATGCCAGTCTTAGTAAAGCGTTAATTGAATTAGCTTAAGTTAAGGTTTTACAGATATGATATAAATGCTCAGCTCCAGCTAATTATTACGTTCACCACAAACTATTCATTTAAAAAGATATCGAGTGAATATCATCATAAGCTCATACAATTAAAGTTTTTGACAAACTAAATCTTGTAATCACTGCTTTTGAAGAAAAAAATGTGTTCAAGACGTTTGAAATAAAAACTATCAGTCTTGTAAGTATGCACCTCATTGTACGCAAAATATATTTTGAAAAATATAGCTGAATTTGAAGAGTTGAATTGATCGTGTATTATACTATATCGTGCTACTTTGCAGAAATACACACACCGTATTACCGCGCGGTGGACAAATATCCTGGAAATACAAAGTTAGAACGTACGCACTTTCAGTGATGCATTCTGAAAAGGATCGTGATGACGTCAGTATGGTCGACTGTCTGTGTTGAAAACGACGCATTGAACAAATATAACTATACTTCATTAATATGAAAATGCAAAGACTAA
>JAWPHD010023085.1:0-23126 GCA_037043455.1 Cyrtodaria siliqua | reverse complement strand
TATTTTATCATTTAGCAACAACGAAAACCACGAAATATTTCTGGATTACATTTCTGAATTTGCTAACGGGAATTTCATTGAACTTAAACCCATAAAACGTCACAGATATTGAATAATTAAAAAAAAAAAAAAATATAAAAAATCAATATTGATAAAAAATAAATGTATCAATGCCAGATTTAAATATTCTGTCAGAGCTACAGATAAGCTTTTTGATCAACTGGGTATTTACCCAATCATTTTTATTTAATTGGGTATTTTAATTGGGTAAACCATTTTCTACAATAATCAGCCATGAACACTTCGACTTTCATTCTCGTTTTTTTTACTGCGTCACGCGATCACCAGAATGTTTTGGCTTTTTTTTTATAGTCGATCTTTTCAACAGTCGACACAGCATCATTCACAATTGATTTGGCAATGTTCGATGTGTTATCAAAACAGGCTAGAATAGAGTCGTCCAATGTTTGGGTAACAACAGTGTTAGTCGTTGGTTTAGACAAATAACCTAACCAATTATCTCCTTCTTTTGTTCAAACACCGCCGCCTCTTTTCGCCATTTTGACGTTTAGAGAAAGTTGAGCGCTTTGGTGATTCCGAATAATTAATAATAGACTGAATACAATAATTTTGATCCGGAAGGATTTACTTTTAAGTGAAAAAAAAACACAAAAACTTCATAACCAGTCACATATAGCTCGCTTTTTGAGATATTGGCTAGCCATGTTCTGGTTGAATGATTTTGTGAAAGAGTTGTGGTCCCTTCCACGTAAATTTTATCTTTAGTATTCCAGCTTTTACAGTTTTCAGATTTACAAGTAACAAAACATATGCCACATTATATTTGCTTCATTTATGTTGTGCTCTTTACATGGACCGTCCGAAATCTTGATCTGACTGATCCAATGTGCACGCACCGCTTTAAAAACGCGCCAATTTATATAACGAACACATAAGTCAGAAGTCATAATACAGAAGTCAAAAGTCAAAAGAGCGAAATCATAACTCAAAATAACTAAGTCAAAATGGTCCTCCTGGGCTTCCATAGTGCTAGCAATGCATGCTAACACAAAATATAAGCTATTCGAGATTTATCGAGCAGACGGAACTGAAATTAATGAAAGTAACAAGACACACGCTAGAACAGAATATTAAGATATCATTAGAATATTGAACGCACAGATACACATGGTAAAATAGATGAAAACTTGAAATAGCATATCTCAGTAATGGTTGGGAATATTGGGAAACATAAAAAAAAGCATAAAAAAAAACGGTTGAATAACTTGTCAATGTTACATCTGCCAGCTATTTAACGTGTCATTGATCTGAAGAATGAACGTTGTTTTAATGGCATATAGTGTAGAACGTAGAAAAGACAAGGAAACATTCTATATTACAATGATTCTTCACTATACGTAAAGGATGATGCAAAATTCAAACAAAAAAATACAAAAGGTTAATACTAGAGCTACTGATAGGCAAGTGGCCAATGTGGGCCTTTAACCAGTTTTATGATGCACAAAGCCTCAATCTTACGCTAGTGTCATTTCAGTAAAACAGTATAAATTAGAGAGCTCCTGTTAGTCTATCATCTAGCAAGACTTAGCAGCATAAATTGGCGATATACCTAAAACACTGAGATGATCATGTATATATGAATATAAACTAATACATATATTGAAAGCCATCAAAAATGTGCGTAATGCCATCATAAGTCAGATCAACGAGGGAATGGCATTTTAAGAATAAGCAAAGGACAAGATTAAATATGAAAATCTAACTTTACCGTTCTGTTCAAGCATTAGGTAGACGTCGTCATAGCGTGTACAATATGTTTGGTCGTCGTATTATCAATGACGAACGCGTGATGGCGAACTGTCAATGGGTCATCCATTAAACATACGGTGCATTGCAAAAGAATTAGATGATAACCTATTTTGATAATTTCTTAACACATTAAATGGTCCGAATTTTAACTTCCATTCCCCATCCAACCCCTTTTCCGGGGCTGGCTGGTGTATGAAATAAAACCTTAATTTCGGCATTTAAGAAGTAATGTTAAACAGGTTATCGCATTGTTTCTGTAAAAAATTTGTTTTTAAACGTGTTTTATTGTAGAAATATCCGTTATAAAGTACTGCTAATATAAGCTTTTCATTCGATTAATGAATTAAGGCGGGACCATGTAATGACTCAGCATGAAATATCTTAACTTCAAGAAAGGTTATTTTCCTAATGTTATTATCGTAACCCTGATTTACTTTTAGAATATCAAAAACGACTATAACAGCTCCTATGGTGACTTAATTTACAAACATCTTAGATCCTTGATCATTATCACTTTTATACGATCGTTATAAAACGTGTTAGAAAGTTTATCAAAAGAGGTTATGGCCCTATCATTTTTCAACGCACTGCATTTTCATTTACTGTTCGCTACTATGATTTCCTCTTTGATTGTGCGATGACCCGACACATTGTAGAGACGTTGTAGACCTTTGATGACGTCTTCTTAAATAAGATGCTAACGCGTGTCTTCAGTGTGGTATTGTCGTGCCCTCTATGGTTTATTCATTACGTGGTCCGAGTATTGACTTTCAACCCCATCCAACCCCTTCTCCAAGAAGCGAAAACGGGGTTGGCTGGGGTATGAAATAAAACCTTAAATTTTGGAATAAAAAGTTTGCATATTGTATTTTAAACGGGTTATCGCATTTTGTTAGTAAAAAATGTTTTTGAAGGTGTTTTATTTCAGAAATATCCGTTATAAAACCGGCTAATATAAGCTTTCCCATCGCTTAATGGAACTACGGCGGGATCACGTAATGTCGCTTGTTGGTCTGGCTTCTGCAAAGTCACTGTGGCTTTCTAGCTTCCGTTTTTATATTCATTCCTAGCTGAATGATCAACTTTGTATTTTACTAATATTTCTTATTCATGTTGCCTTTCTTGTTAGAGGAAATAGTCTGGCGGGGATTTCTTACACGGTCTCGTTTAATTGTTTAATTAATGATAATACGTTAATAGTGAGGTTTGGTTCACCCCTGAACATAGTTTAAACCCCAGTGATATTTTTGATACTGAGAGTTTCGAGGCCGTTCTCGTATTTTCAACCATTTTTTTTTGTTTTGCCGCATACTTCTCTTCCATTCTTATATGGTTTCCATAAGTGCACATGGTAAGGTAGCAATGAACAGTTTCTTTACATTTTCCACTTTGATTATCTTATAATTACACATTGTAGCAGTGAACAGTTTATTTGTGTTGTAATGCACACGTATCCCTTACATGAGAACAAATGTACTTCTATGCTGATGTGTACTTCTAGCACGTCGTGTTACAAAGGTGAATTGTAATTAATATGTAGGGCATGTCAAGGTATGTAAACAGAGAGAGAAGCGAGATCCTTCACCTTCATTCAAAATGAATGGTAAAAACCGATGTAAAAATCGGGTAGAATGTGTCTGGTAAGAAAGAACGGTCGTGGAGTGTTTATGTCTCCGTGACAACATTTTTGTTCAATATTATTTTAATACCCGTGATTTGATCTATTATTACGTTAATATTTTGTTTCCAGTTCATACCCAGATATATGCTATTTTCTCTCGGCAGCTATTTGACGCTTGCGTAAAACCTTGCTTGTGTATCCTTGTAATAGTTATTTGCTTTCGTTGTGTGTTTTGTTGGTGACTGTGCGTTGTGAATGCTACATTTCCTGTTCGCCATTTAGACACATATACCTTTCAAATAATGAACAAACGGTATTCCGGTATCCTCAGAGGGCACTCATCTACATGTATTAGTCACTAACTAGTCTAAATACGATATGACCGTAGACATAGTACATTATGTTATTTGATAAGTGCTAACGTAATTATGAAATACTTGTTTCGAATTGTGGTAGAGAGGAACTATTTTATTATCAAACCGGTGCAAAATTACTTCACGCATTTGTCGTGATTTGACTTTCTCACTACCTCCAGAAGACGAGATCGCAAGGATAAGGACGAGACTACGAATTTTATCTGGTATATTACATTCATTTGAACGAAAAGGCAAGATCAGGAATACCTAAACCTGATTTAAATAAAAAAACTAATACGCAAAAAAATGACTAAAAGTAAATTATATTTGATGGTTTCCAAACAAATCATTTGGTATATTGCTAATTGTTGGATATAATGCCTGTTTGGTTACTAAAACATTACGATAAAACGAAAATAACGAAGGAGAAATATAAATTCCAGTATTTTATTTCCCATATATTTAAAAATGATAATTCAAATTTAAAGTAAGACAAATACTGAATACGTAAATGCATGTACTTATTTTATCGCCGTGGTTAACTCTAGGGTTTAGTAACTAGGACCGCATTCGGGTTAATTGTCGAAAATATTAATAAAATCTTTTCCCCACATTACCAGTTCTTCGGATGAGACTTAAAACCGGGGTCCCTACCTACAATTAATGCACCACAAACCACGCACCCAAAAATAGTTCACATAATAATTATAATAATGGTCGACCTTGGGGATTCTCCATTGATTGATATTCTGAATGGAATATATACACATTCAAATAGCACACGCGCAGGCACGCACGCACGCACACACATCATTTAATAGACTTTAAAGAAATAGACACTCATACACGTAAACACGCACGCACGCACGCACATAAACACTCTCTCTATTGTGTTCTAGCGGATGGTGGGTGTTCTAGCGGACGGTGGGTGTTCTAGCGGATGGTGGGTGTTCTAGCGGTCGGTGGGTGTTCTAGCGGACGGTGGGTGTTCTAGCGGACGGTGGGTGTTCTAGCGGATGATGGGTGTTCTAGCGGATGGTGGGTGTTCTAGCGGACGGTGGGTGTTCTAGCGGACGGTGGGTGTTCTAGCGGATGGTGGGTGTTCTAGCGGACGGTGGGTGTTCTAGCGGACGGTGGGTGGGACGGTGGGTGTTCTAGCGGACGGTGGGTGTTCTAGCGGATGGTGGGTGTTCTAGCGGATGGTGGGTATTCTAGCGGACGGTGGGTGTTCTAGCGGACGGTGGGTGTTCTAGCGGACGGTGGGTGTTCTAGCGGATGGTGGGTGTTCTAGCGGACGGTGGGTGTTCTAGCGGACGGTGGGTGTTCTAGCGGACGGTGGGTGTTCTAGCGGACGGTGGAACTATAAACCTTAGGAATACACTCACACTTAACACCCGAACTACTTAAACACATTGTGTGTCCCGTGAACAGAAATATATTATTGATGATGAAAATACAATATATCGTTCCAGCTGTTGCAGCAATTAATACAGCTCGTATTTACCTGCATATAACACCACCAGTGGTACATTACCTTTATATGTTGTTTACCTGCCTCCAATACCAGCATATACATACGCAGTAGTATAGTTTCTTCGTTTGATGTTAACCTGGATATGTAACCAAGTGTATACATGTGTTATAATTCAAATAACACATTTATAAAACGGTATAATGATATATTTCGCAATAGCAATTATAGTATGTACTTAACAGTTGAAAATGCAAATTATGGCATTGTATACATTTAAATCAATAGTATTAGACAAATCGTCTGTTTGCGTGGAAGATATTTAACTTCACCTATTGCATTAGTTATTTTTTTATTTTTTTTTCAATTAACAACATAATTAAGGATTGTAGATAGTAATACCAGAGTTATCCTCCTTTAAAAGAAGAAAACAAAACAGACAGGCCTATCGCAATTAATTGTATAAACGTTTCATTTTATTTCCATTCAATGTGGGGGTTTTATTTACTTTTCGTTAACCCTGTTTACCTCTCTTAAGTGAAGAATGTAATGCTACTTTAAAAGCGACTACAAAGTTCGGATACGTGGATTACAGTAGTATCGATGAATTACTTTTGTATACCAATATATTAACAGTTTATAAACCCATAATGATCCCCTTTGTATATCAATATATAAACAGTCTACAGCCTACAGTGATCACACAAATCAAGGTGAAAGTTTCAGCACGTAAATCCATTCAATATGTTTCATTTCAAAGAGAAAAACCGACTATGCAAACACAAATATTTTTATAAATCAGTAAGAAAAACGTTCGCGTAGCAGTGTATAGTGCGGAAGACAATCGGCATACTGTTTGTTGTACATATCGAGAATTGTGAGTGTGTCTGAATGCAAACGTTCATTGTATTGATGTATGGGAAACAAAATTGTGTTGTCTATATACTATAGAATATACCAGTGTCTAATTGTACGTTGCCTCTGTAAATTGTGTAGATCTTGGGTGAGGATTTGTACAGCAGTAGTTCACCGTGATTGTGTGTGTCATAACACAAGTGGTAATTTTCATTCTCTGAGATTATATGTTTTGGAGTTATTCTAGAAGTGTTATCTGATGGACAAAAGTAGGTAATTTTATCCCGTATTGTAGAAAATACTTAATATTGGATCACAATTCAAAGAGGGTAAAATGCGCAGTTGATTTGATTTTGATTGATATTAATTCTAGTTATAAAGGAAATATTTAAATCTTAATGATTAAAATGTCGATATTTGATACTATTTTTTCACTTTAACTTTAAAAAATAAATAAAGTTGTTTTTTAAAAATCAATAAGGAAAACGTTTAATCACCAACAAGGAAGTAGATGTTAATTGTAGAACTGTTTTTGGGGCCGTGTTTTTTATACGTGTGTGAATTTAAGCTGAATAATTGTTTAAATAACTATTTATTTCATAAAATGCATTTCACTAAAAATATGTATTCTGGTAGAAGGACGAGTCTGTAGTTATTTGCAACGTGCATTGGAGTAATTTACAATCTGCAGTTAAAACGGATATTATTCATTCTGATAAATGGAATTGTGGGGAAAAACAAATCAGCGTTCTGATTGGACAATTGCTCCGTCCGCCGGTCAGTACGTCTCGAAAGCCTGGTAATTGGACTAAAGGTTAACTAATTTAGAAACCGATATAATGAAGACACTGCCAGAAATAGTCCGCGCCGCTTTAACATCAATATATCGATCGAGCCTGGCACAAATGTTCCTAACGTTTGCATTGCCGCTATTTTGATCACTTGGAGGCAGAGACTTAGTGTGCAAGATTACCGATTTAAGTCCTCTGAATAAATAGGAATTTCACATGGAAATGAGTTAGCTAAAAGCCGATTTTGTAATTAGCTATATAGACGTAAACTTCTGAATGGAAAGGGTACAGAGTGTCAGTTATTGAAAAGTATTGGAAGTCATTATATGTAAACTGTATGCTCGCAAATGAGTTTAATAAGAATATTGAAGAAAATTAAATTGTCGATAGGGCGCTAGTCTAGCGTCTGTGGATAGACGCACAAAAATCAGTTTTGTAGTTTTTGCAGTGCGGACTTGTTACAATGGAGAGAAGCAAGTATTAAGCTTATCGTGATGGAATGTTAGACCAGCCTCAGGGTCATTTACAGACGGAACTGTGAATATATTTTTCTTAATGCCTTTTATAGATACTCGTACTGTATTATTAATAGTATTATAAATCTGAGAGGCGTTGTGTAAGGGGGAAAATAGAGATAATTTGTACATAAAATAGTAAATGTTGAAGCTAAGCTGAGACTGGTTCTTTTTATAACGATAGTAATTCAACGTTACAGCCGTAAAGAATAACTCTCGTGGAGCATCGATGTGAACCCGTTAATCCGTTTAAGATGCTGTTATGATTTTTAGGGAAAGAATGATGCTGTAGATAGCCATTATGGTAATACTGTGGATTTACTAGTGAAGTTTTATTTCTGGATGTTATTATATAGTGGGATTCTCGCGAGAATATACTGTGTACATTGCTGGGGGTTACTCCGAATGGAATACCGGTAAGTTAATTAAGTAATTATACTATTGGTTCGTTAATCATTAATATGTTGGTCCGATCATTGCAGATTGTATGATACTATCGTTGTCTAATCATCATAAAACATTCGTTTTCTTCCTCTAAGAACGTTGTTTTACTATGGCTTTAAAGGTCTGTTTTGAGACATGTTATTCTCCATTGACTCCATCTCATTAAACATGTATTTGACTTTGCTATCGATATAGTTTTACATGTTGATTATATATAGGATAGGAACATGTTAAGTATAACAGGGTTTTACGGCGCAGCAACGCAAAAAAATGTTATATAGCGCCAACAGGAATGAACATTCCAGACCACGCTCGAATTTACATCGAATTTACATCGAATTTACATCGAAATACAAAATATGCAGAATGGCCTCATAACTTTTTCATCTGCAAAACTGTGTTTTTGTTGGAACTATGAACATGTCTCAAAATGACAAAAATGAACAAGAAATCTGGGGTACGGATACCCCACATCGAGGATAAGCAGTGGCTGTAATATTACCCGGGAACTACACATTGTATATAGGATATTAGCTATATCCTCGTATGGTACAGAACATATACAACAAACATTATATATACTGAGTTATATTTGACGTATTACATAATATATATGTACCTTGTGATGTTTATATGGGATGGCCTCGACCCAAACGAGACTAGTAAAATTTCTTCTTCTTTTACAATACAAACACAAACTGTATAACTAATAGCAGTATAACTAACAGTAGTGAGGAATTACAGCCTATAACTATGCCACTGGTATATTCTGGAATCATCAATATATCAGGCAGAACAGGCATTTACATCGTCACTACACCTACCACAGGTAACACTACTCATACACACGCGGGCATAGCATTTAAAAACATATTTGGCTTTAAGGATTATTTGATACACGTACACATATATTATAGACATTAAGTTACCAATAATAAAAAACTCACTCTCCCGCCCCTTTCACCCCCATCCTAGGAGGGCGTTTGATGGATATGCTTTCCGAAAGGGTATGACATTTGCTACAAAATAATGAAGTATGTTTGTCCTCTGATAAGTGGGGCATAATGGCGTAACCTCTATTCGAAATACTTTATCATTATCATAACAAACATTATCAGAATCGGTTCACTTAGAACGTAATGATGTATAATTATTCAGTGGTAGCACATGTGTTTCTAACATGCGTTATGATTACATTTTATTGACTGAGTCATTAATAACTGCGACGTATGAATATATAAATACCGGCACAAGTGTAATTAGAGTAACACAAATAACACATTCTGATTGGATGATAGATACAGCGTTAAATTTCAATGGACGGCGTCTAAATAAACTGACATCAAATTGCAGCTCACATGAAATGATGTTAAACCGTCAGTTTATACCGTTTTATCATGCAGATATGCACTTTTCTGCCTAATAAAGGGGTGACCTATTAAATTTTGCTTTAATTAGGCACTGACCAATAAAGCAAACCAATGCGGGATCCCTCGGCGTTTATTGTACGTAACGTTATCTGACGTCATGCACGTAACTTTGCCTGACGTCATAAAACACAAAAAACAACAACATGGCGACGTCCTCGATAAGCGAACCATTCTGAGAAATAGGTAATAATAGTAATTCATACAGAAAATATGGATAATCTACATGATAAATAGAATATTATGTCAGAGCCTCGCCATTCTTCGTTTTCTATGCCTCGCCTAATAAACTTGATAGTAAAAGGCACTGGCATAATATTCTCTATTTAATTAAGAGCCTGGTTAAAGAGTGCGTTAGATAGAGTTTAATTAACATTGTTGTTGTGATACGGGAAATAATTCCCTCGTGAGAGAAACTATCTATATATTCTGTGATGAATTTCTTTCCAATCGTCAATGTTTGCCTTTTTACACCAGTTGACTGTTTGCACGAGAACGCCAAGGCGACGTTACGTCATACAAACAAAACAAGTGGAACCGGAAATCTTCGTTAATATCCGCAATCGGTATTTTCTAGTGGCGGAATCTGACGAAGACGTTTGTAAAACAATCGTAACGTCATTTGGCGTTCCCGCCAACGACGGAAAAGGCCGAGCAATGTTCCGTACTGCGAAATATCTCCCAGTGGGAGATTATAGGTATCCGGTGAAGATAGGGAATTCCAACCCGAGGTATAAGTGTTTTAATCGGAACCGAGGCTCTGCCGAGGTTCCGAATAAAACACTTAGACCGAGGGTTGAACCGAATACCCATGACAGATTCTTTTTCTTGCATATCATCGACATTTTGTGCGTTGACGTCGCCAATAACTAACGTTATATCTTGTTGTTTTTTAGACTGCTACACAGCGTTTCAATATAAACGACTGTAGAAGTCCGTCATTATATTTACTTGCTTGTTCTATAGGCGTAGCCATTTTCACAGTTTATAAATATCCCGCCACCTTAATACCGTTATGTATTATGTAAACAATATTGTGTGAAATCCCAATACATGTATATCTTTTTATAGAACGTAGATCAGACGCTTGGCCACGATCGTGGTTGGAATGCACTTTATTTAGCCGTACAATCGCACGACAACGCGACATTGCGACGCATTGTCGTAATGTCGCCCACGACAATGCGACATTCTTACAATTGTTGTAATGTTGCCAACGACAACGCGACATTCTTTCAGTTGTCGTAATGTCGCGATGTCGCGATGTCGAAAGCGACATTACGACAATTGAAAGAATGTCGCATTGTCGTGGGCGAAATGCGTCGTAATGTCGCGTTGTCGTGCGTGACAATAAGACGCCCGACAATGCGACATCGCGACATCGCGATACGACATCGTGACATTGCGATACGACATCACGACATAATTGTCGCGATGTCGTATCGCAATGTCGCGATGTCGTATCGTATTGTCGAGTTGTCGTATCGCAATGTCGCACTGTCGTATCGCGATGTCGCGATGTCGCGTTGTCGGGCGTCGCATTGTCGCCCACGACAATGCGACATTGTATCTAGTCCCAACCGGACACCGTAGATACCCGTATCTGGTATGCAAGAAATAGGGAGATATACTGGGAGATATTTCGCAGTAGAGCAAACGATTAGATATAGCTTTTCTGTTCCCAGTATTTCCTATACAAATCATAGACAAATATGTAATATAATAGAGTTTTATTTTGAGAAGGTATATTGACCGTTTGATGGTCTGAAATGTTGTTTAACATCTCCACTATATAAAAGTGCCGACTATTTAACACGGGTTAATATATCCAAAACGTATGAATAATTGCGTTCAAAACTGGAAATATTCAGTTGCATATTTCTTGTATAATGGACTTTACAGAGATGTTTTGCCACACTTGTTGATACCATACAACGTGCATTGCGCCACGTGCATTGCGTGTCTTCATTAGTTTTGAATGGCATTCAACAGTTGCAGCATGGATCTCGTATACAGGTGTATGTTGGAAAATGTAATGTAGCGTAGCGTTTTTTGATGTTTTATTTGTAAATGTTTTTACTTTTTGGATAGTTAATGTTTAAAGGGACTCGTGGCAATCTTGATTTTTGAGAAAAACAAAACAATGAAACAATGAACTGAGACATACCGACGTAGGTTTGTCTAATCTTAAGTGGATGGGCAGGTGGCCCTGATGGTTTGAGAGCGTATGGATATATATTTATTTTTTGAAAAACTGGACCTCCCATAATCTTAAGTTCAGTATCCGCACATAAATGGTTCAGTATTATTCAGTAAATAGGAAAACAAAAACACGTATACTGAAAATCAATGCATTTATATTTATATTCATCTGTCATTTATTTAGTACTGCAGTATAAAACAGGTGTGTAAATTAATGTTTGATATGACCGCAGTAAAACAATATCAAGCATTTACAAGCATCGGAAGTGGCGCGAATGGTAAAGCAATAATAGGCGTATCGTGAGTTTGGTGTAAAAACGTGTTGAATGTTGTTGTTTTTATTAATATCTGCACTTAACACTTAACTTTTTTCTGCACTTAACATTCTAGCTTTCCATAGTATCAATTACAGTACAACCGGGTGACAATTTAAACAGAGTGTCTGTAATAAAAAGGGTTATAGTTACTTGGAGGTGGACATTAAAGACGACCATGTCTGAAGACACTAATCCCGCGATATATCGGTGCATCTCAGTACTATAGCAATATATTAAACTAAACGTACGATTTGTCGGCGCATCATGTTAGTGAGAGCCAAGAAACTCACCCAAATAAACCCATGTTATGTAGCTGCATTTCAGTGCGACCCAAGCAACAACAACTAACCCACGATATGTAGCTGCATTTCAGTGCGACCCTAGCAACACAAACTAAACCCACGATATGTAGCTGCATTTAAGTGTGACCCAAGCGACACCAACTAAACCCACGTTATATAGCTGCATTTCAGTGTGACCCTAGCAACACAAACTAAACCCACGATATGTAGCTGCATTTCAGTGCGACCCAAGAGACACCAACTAAACCCACGTTATATAGCTGCATTTCAGTGTGACCCAAGCAACACAAACTAAACCCACGTTATGTAGCTGCATTTAAAACAAACGAAACCCACGTTATGTAGCTGCATTTAAGTGTGACCCAAGCAACACAAACTATACCCACGTTATGTAGCTGCATTTCAGTGCGACCCAAGCGACACCAACTAAACCCACGTTATGTAGCTGCATTTCAGTGTGACCCGAGCAACACAAACTAAACCCACGTTATGTAGCTGCATTTTAGTGCGACCCTAGCAACATAAACTCGACCCTAGCAACACAAACTAAACCCACGTTATGTAGCTGCATTTCAGTGCGACCCAAGCAACACAAACGAAACCCACGTTATGTAGCTGCATTTAAGTGTGACCCAAGCAACACAAACTATACCCACGTTATATAGCTGCATTTCAGTGTGACCCTAGCAACACAAACTAAACCCACGATATGTAGCTGCATTTCAGTGCAACCCAAGAGACACCAACTAAACCCACGTTATATAGCTGCATTTCAGTGTGACCCAAGCAACACAAACTAAACCCACGTTATGTAGCTGCATTTAAAACAAACGAAACCCACGTTATGTAGTTGCATTTCAGTGCGACCCAAGCGACACCAACTAAACCCACGTTATGTAGCTGCATTTCAGTGTGACCCGAGCAACACAAACTAAACCCACGTTATGTAGCTGCATTTTAGTGCGACCCTAGCAACATAAACTCGACCCTAGCAACACAAACTAAACCCACGTTATGTAGCTGCATTTCAGTGCGACCCAAGCAACACAAACGAAACCCACGTTATGTAGCTGCATTTAAGTGTGACCCAAGCAACACAAACTATACCCACGTTATGTAGCTGCATTTCAGTGCGACCCAAGCGACACCAACTAAACCCACGTTATGTAGCTGCATTTCAGTGTGACCCGAGCAACACAAACTAAACCCACGTTATGTAGCTGCATTTTAGTGCGACCCTAGCAACATAAACTCGACCCTAGCAACACAAACTAAACCCACGTTATGTAGCTGCATTTCAGTGCGACCCAAGCAACACAAACTAAACCCACGTTATGTAGATGTAAAATTCAAACTAAACTTACGATTTGACGCTACATAGCAGTACGACCAAAAAAACACAGACAATAAATGCTAACCTCTCTGCTAACGTAATTAAAGTCTTCTGCTTTACAGATCTTGCAGAATCAAATACTTAAACGTGTCATTGGATTCTTATACCAATAAAGACGCCCTGTTTTTTAAACGGTAATTTCTTCTTTCCTGTGTATAGATTTTTAAATTAGTTTTCTTTCAGATGGGCTAATAACATCCGTTCTTGCAATACGTTTTTGCTGTGTCGAATGTTATCTGAAGAATCCATCATGCAAGTACAGTCCTGTAAATAGCATAATTTCAAATGAAGAGTTAATGAGAAAATCGCATGGTAGCTTTGCCGGTACAAGTCGATGAATAAGTCATATGAATCAGTAAGGGCGCTGTGAGGGGAGGCGACGGACATTTCTTCTTTGTCCACATTCGTGGTGTTTTTTTTGTATTTTTTATAGAGTAATAATATCTCTGTTGTATTTGTTAAACTCTTATCTCGCCATTTTAGGCATGTGTTGCGGCCATTAATTCCATTAAATTTGCCATTAAAGTCTCACCGTTGAAGTTTGGTTTGTTTATGTAGCTGCCTGGCTGCATATTGTGGTATTTACACTATTTTTTTTAATATTTATGTTATTAGCTGTAGACCTAGATGCCCAGATATTTTGCTCCTACAGTTTACTGTGTCAGACCAGTCAGGAAGTACTTCCGGGTCGTAGGATGCTAAAATAGTTCCATGAAAAAAAAAAATCCAAAGTTTCTAGTTTGCATGTGTTTTTCCCAAGATTGGTTTTTATTTCATTATTAAAGCTATGTTAAAGTATTATGTCTGTTGTCATGAATAGTAAGTATTTTATTTTGTTTGTCAGGACTTTCTTTGTAGAGTATGAGCACTGAGTGTAGAGATTCGGTTTTGACATATTTTTATTTCAAAATACGCACAGTGTGAATGAATGACGCGAAATGTTGAAAAACTGAAACGGTGTTTTATTACAGATATGGGACCGTTTGCGAGCCAAATGTGTGTAATTCACAGACTTACAGTGTATCGAAGCGAACGAATGTTGTGGAACTTGTGACTTATCTCCAAAAATAGCTTATTTTGTAATGTTTTCTATGGGAAGAATTTCACCGGTCCGACACCTTACGTGATAACTTGTGTAAGTAATCACAAGCAAGATTTTGTACAAGATTAAAATAATAGTAGAACAAATCACAAGGGTGTGTGTGGGGGGGGGGGGGGGGGGAGGGGGGGAGTGTGTGTGTGTGTGGGGAGGGGGGAGACATAGTTTTTCTCACGGAGCGATAGTTTTTGTTATCAGCTGCACGTCTCGAACGTAAAAGAACGCGAAAGAGACATAGTTTTTCTCACGGAGACATAGTTTTTGTTATCAGCTGCACGTCTCGAACGTAAAAGAACGTAAAATATAATATACAACAAAATACATAAACATTGTAGCATGGTCATTGAAATTTCATTTGTATTTGCACATATGCAAATCGTTTTATTGAATATAACACCTGTCAGAATAAATGGTGTACTCTATGTACCAATTACTGGAAGTAAGAGTATGGCAGACAGCTGAAATGGACATGCTACAAAATAAATAGTGTGGTTTCATCTCGTTCGTTTGTTTAAACACCTCGATGGGCTACGCCCATATCGATGTTTAATTCAGCCAACTCGATGAGACCATGTTCTATCTATTACTTGCAGCATTGTCACTGAAATTCCTTTTATATTTGCACGGGCGTAATAAACATTGGCATATAGATGATTATAAAATGACGCATGTTATTTAAGTATAGGGTATGTAGCTTTAAGCATTTTTTGATATTATGAACTTTACTTTACATAGTTTGAGACATGTACTGGAACGACTTAATCAATCCGCTTGTTTTATAATGTTGATGTACTCCACTACAGGAATAACTGTTTTAATAGTGCCGGACTCTATTTCATTGGAAATAATATAAAAACGCAGTCATTTTGTTTTTTCAAACAGCAAAATCTTTGGAAGATAAAGTACATTCATAATCTCTTTCGTTTGGTACTTCATCAATTCTGCTCTGGAACATATAAATATATGAATGTATCAATCATCCACTCTGCTATTCATTCATGAAGTATGCCCATTAAAGCTTGGCTAATCCAAAGATGTACACTACTGTGTCTACCACGTACATTATTTTGTCTACGATGTACGGCATATTGTACCTGACACATCGTCGTCATTTCTATATGCGCAGTAAAAATGTGTTTATGCAACTCTGAATGTAGCCTTTTTGGAAATACGAATTCTACAAAACAAGTGTATGTTGCAGACATGCGTTTATTTTGAGTTTATCGAAATTTTTCAGCACATGTGCGGTCGATTTTTTAGTAGCTGAAGCAGGCAACGTAATTATTCCTGGGTGAAGCCAATACTCTGTACTTCCCGTCATCCGTATGAATCGACACTCTCACTAATAAGTCGAGCTCCCAGTGGGATTCGAACCCGCAGCGGTGAAAGGCGAGAAGGTGTTAAACTCAGCGTATTTACCATCTCGACAACGGATGTAATTATTTGAAGACTTAGGCTCATTCGAATGTAGTAACGATGATTAGCATTAGTTCACGCCCTTGTTAAAATCGTTTCCCTTGGATATGAACATGTCCAAACAGTTGGATTACTTTGACTTTATGGTTAATCTTATATACAAACAGGTAGTTTTCACAACTACAAATGGTTGTTACAGAGACACAAGGCAATCTTGATTATATTTAGAACTCACGGCAAACTGATAGTTATTCCACTTAACGTGCATAATTGCATATCATTATTCATTATTTTTTGAAGATTTCAAAGAAAATTGATTTGTATGTACGAATATGTTAAAGCCATACCATCTAATGTAATCACGCTCATAAACACAAAGGTTTCCAAATGGAGGACCTGGTTTAAGGGGACGTAATTGACTATTTTCCCCCTGAATCATAGCTGAGATCCTTGCATCCTCGAAACATGTACACACATGTACCGCATCAGTCAGTCAATAACAGTAACACATGTTAGCTATCAACCCCAAATTATAGGTTACTTGCTTTCCAGAAATCTGTATAAATTGATGGATATTTTCAATTCCAAATTGTCAATTTTAATAAGCTTAACAGTAGACATCTCGACGATAATGCATTTATTAAGTAATAATTTAGCTTCGTCTGGAAGTTTAAGTATCTATATCCCCGAGATATCTGGCATTAATACGAAGTTCATGTCTCCAATAGAAATTGCGTTTTCAAAGGCTATATGATGGCATCTTAGATTCACCTTTGAAATTTGCTTGTTTGTTTGTTTGTTTTTGTCAGTGTATGTCGTATCTTTAAAGGTTTACCACCACAAATTGCATATAAATATCCGAGGTGTTTTTATCCAATCGTTTTTTTTCTTGATTGTATAAGAAGTGTATTATAGGTTGTAATGAATTGTTGATGAATTTTTACCAACTTTCGAATCTGTGCATACACGCTGTGAGCAACTGTCAATGAAGACAGTCGTACCATTGACCTATTTAGTAAACAGACAAGGACTTTCTTATATATTTTGTGATCCCCAATTTTTCTGGTGATTTTTCAAGTGGAAAGCTATTTTTATATACAAATAGTTCACAATATCCTTACTTGATCTGTTTTATTAGCAAATCATTATTATTCATTCCAATTTTCAACATTGAGGTCAGTGGGGAAAATTTTGGTGGTTTCATACCTAAATGCCATGTGAAAATATCATACATAATGTCAAATGCCAAGTTGGTAAATACAGCAAATTAGTAGGTGGCAAGAGGTGACCTACTTTTCTACCAATTTAGGTTTATTTTAGTCACAATGGTCAAGTTTCTATCTTAAAAATGATAAAGACATGCTGACCTACTTGTAAGGTCAATGGTCAATTGGCCATTGACCTACTGTTGAGGTCACTGGCGTTTTCTCGACAATATAGGTCTTGCACATCGAATAACGTACCATATTCCTAATTCAGACTGGCCTCCATGGTGAAAACCTTCAACTTATTTCAAATTTGATACCCTGTTATACGAAGGAAGTATTAGTGAACAAATTGCTAAATTATGTATTTATCTCGAAGCCACAAATCACGTATTCTAGGCCACGATTTACTGCCTCGTTGGATCTTGACCTAGTATCTCGTAGTCATGACTTATAAGTCAGTTTTCTTGCTTCCCTTTGCCTGGTGAAATATAATACTTTAAAGAAACTAACCCGCCAAATAATGGCGAATTTACACTGCAAATCCGTTTAAAAAAATTCTATCCAGGTGTTCATGTCTTATAATAATGTATATGTGCTGATTAAAAGTAAAGGTTTATTCATGGGTTCTTAAATACCCGTGATTGAATATGCATAAAATTAATTATGAGTTCGACTCCAGTGTTGGGGTTTGGCCTGGCTGGTTAAAGCCGTTAATATTCATAATTTTGATGGAGCATCATCCAAATAAACTGACCAATCAGTGACGAGAAATAAGACATACCAATACGTTCAGGTATGTGATAAACTTGATGCTCAACCAAGTCTACTTTCAAAATTAAGGTATTTACAGTGTGATTCTTTTAAAACCCTGCATAATTCATGCACATTCATGCTAACTGATTCAATATATGTATCTTTCAAAATCAAAACTTAGTCTTGAAAATTATCATCTTTTTATTCTGCCAAAGATATTTATTTTACTATAGAACCTAAGGATAAAAAACGAGTAACACAAATGTTATCACCTACTGAAAATAAGATAAAATCTCAACATCCCTGCAATGGAAAATATGTCTATATAGTTAGGATTCTAAAAAAGTAAGTAATAAATATATACCTCGTCGTCAGTAGGTTTAGAAACGGTGTGCATGCATGGTAACATTTGGCAGTTGTTGACTGGATAGGGACTTTAAATATCGATAATTGTGGTTATTGTACTACAACTAATGCCAAACAATTTTAAAGTTCTTGGTAATAGATATTAAAAAATAAATTTCACGAAAGGTACCCTTTCATATGGTGGCTGATTTCTGCCATTTGTCGTTTATTCGTCTTTTAATTATATCATGCCCGAAAAGACGACAGAACGAAAACATGACAGGACGAAAAGACGACAAATGCAACGCGAAAAGACGACAGAACAAAAAGACGACAGAACGAAAAGACGCCATTTCAAGGGCGAAAAGACGACAGAACGCCAAGCGAAAAGATGAAAAGATGACACTTCAGCCTCGAAAAGACGCCATTTGATATCATCGTCTTTTCGTTATTTTGTGTGGCCTTCTGTTGTCTTTTCGCCCTTGAAATGGCATCTTTTCGTTATGTCGTTTTGTTGTCTTTTCGTTCTGTCGTCTTTTCACGCTGCATTATTCGTCGTTTCGTTCTGTCGTCTTTTCGTTCTGTCGTTCTGTCGTCTTTTCGCTCTATCGTCTTTTCGGGGGCGAAATACCGAAAAGACGACAGATAACAGAAATCAGCCACCATACTTTCATGAATGTTCAGATTACTTATATGTATTGTGATGTATGTGTGTCTGTTTTAACCACACTTAAACACCATATTCGTGGATAAGTTGGTAAGCCTGAAACACCGAATAAAATTTATCATCTATCAATTGTCTTATAATTGGATATCAGAATAACGGCTCCTAAAAATACATAGTCCTTGAACTTGCTGAAGACCCCCTACCCAATATGTCTAATGACCTTGACATGCATATATCTTCACCCTACCGCCTATGTCTAATGTTCTTGAAGTATGACCATTAGAACTACGCCAGACACATTCCAATATATTTAGTGACACCCTGACTCTTGAAACAACCCATCCCCGGATCAAATGAACTTCTGCAAAACAGAGGAGATTCAGTGTCGCTCTTCCACAAATTAATAAACTATCAATCAGCATATTTTCAGGGTAACATCATTGGATTCAGTAGAAAGTACGGAGTATACAGGTAATACCACTGGTACATTACACATCACTGTAGAGAAAAGCTGCTAGAGGCCATTCTCCAGAGATGGCAAATATGGCATCAGAAGTTATTTCTTAGCGCAAAGAACTGCATCCATCCCTAACAAAGAACAATGAGAAAGACTTGAGAAGAGCCACGGAATCTATCATTGGTTTCACAAACCCCATTCCGAGTTATAAATGACTATGAGCTATACCTCCGATCGGCCGGTATTCCAGCATAGCGAGATGTTGCTGATGATCTATTACAGACATATTTGTCAATGACTTGTTAATTGACACGCCGACCTCTTCTAAAACACACTATATTTGGTCGATTGGTTCCCTTATTGGTCGGGTATCAGACATATCTTAAGTTAGAGCTATCATATCCTCTAGGCTCAGTACCATGGTCCCTTGCAACAGCTGATGGCAATTCAGTTAGAACTGACAAAACCAAATTGCTCTACTGCTTAGAAGTATCAGTTGAGCCAGTTACACAGCAACCTACTGAATAAATATACTGTGTATGTGTGTGAAGGTAATGCAACACCGCAAAGTCAGCCTTCAGTTCCTGGTACGTTTGACGATTTGGATGGTGTTTGACATACTTATCAAAGCACACTGAGTCGGCTTTGTGACAGACACTTGCGTCCCTAGATCTATCAAGTAGTTTGAGTGTAAGAGGCGAGGTGAAACCCCAATTTTCCTGTTGTCAGGGCCAAAAATGAAGACCTATTGCGATTCCAATAGTTACATGCGTAATCTGGACAATACGACGCAAATCATTAATCTCATTTGCGTCCAGTGGAAAACAGACATATATGATCAGATATGCACAAAACCTCCAAGGCCACGAAGCCTACTTTGTCTGGCAAAAAATGTCCCCGGCTTACCATTGCAGATGACATATCTGTCTTTGCTGATGATCATTAAGATCTGTTTTCATCATAGGAGGAAGCAGACATCCGACTGAACATATCCCTGTCAATCTTCACCAACATCAGAAACAATCATGGTGTGTTCTCCTGATACAAAAATACTGATCCTGTTTTCAAAATTTGTTTCAGTAATACAACCGTATGTCATGTTTGTCACTGGGGTGATTAAAAAAAGATGTTGAATGTGAAACAAATTGAAGACGTTAATGGGTCTGATATTTGCTCTTTACTACCCACGCTACATTGCTTTACAAGCTGTGTTACAACCAGTGGCTTTGTAGGGAGAGGCAATATTGTCACATTTAAGAAGATTAAAAAGCACAGAGAGTTTGTGTAAAGTTGGATTGCTCGAACAGCAGCATGAATGTTCGGATGATCTTCAAAAAAAAGCACGGAGATCACGGAGAGGATAGTGTGCCGCCTATTTACACGGATGTCAAATACGTTTTCGCGAAAATTCAAAGGCACGACTTGAGCTTTTTGTCGCCGTGTCAATTTTCTATAATCATGCATTTGAACATACACACGTTCAAGTGTTTTGTGGCACCATACTTGCCAACATTAACCAGACCTACCAGATGCAGAAACAAATGAGAGAAGATATGACTGGACTGTTGGTGACATTGCATCACAATAGTCATGTTCGAAGAGCCTGCCACTGAAGAAGGAAGCAATAATCGGCGGGAAGATATGGAAGCCAACATACTGATTGATACTGAGTTTGAAGAAAGTGATGACAATGTATAGAGGAAATATAAGCTCAAATGATATAATATATTTCCATGAAAATCATGCTATCTATTAGAGCTATACATTTATATTTGTTAGTAACGTAAGTAAAGTTCAATTCATTTTGTGAATATGTTGAAATTGCCTAATTTGTTACATTTGATTAATATACGAATATATTAGCAGTTAAGATTGTGCATATAATTTGCCATTTTTCTTTGAATGTGGTAACGTAAAAAGTACGGAAGAATCGTGTAAATTATATACAAACTTCATTATATTCAATGTTTGCCTATGTATAAACAGTATAAAAAGGAAAATAAAGATATATATCCTTGTTTTTATTTGATACTTAGATGTGTTAAAATGATGTTAACTTAATTGGTAACGTATGTAACGTTAATTGGTAACTTATGTAACGTTTAATACATGAGGTAACACATATTAACATTGACATAATTTCATGTCTGTTCAAACTTTGTTGTTACCATCGACGATGTGTAGAGGAATGTTGTATTAACATCTGTATAAGCTAATTGGCTGATTTTTTTAGATTTCTGGTAACACACGGAAGATTAGTATTAATTCTTTTAAAAAACACACACAATGTAACGGACAGTACAAGAACTAAACATTGTTCACATCATGGATACGTATGTCTATTATAACTAAGATGTTTGAAATAATTTTCAAATATAAAATATTTATGTTCTTAAAGAGGCACTACCTATATCTACGCGATTTGTAATGTAAAATATTAAATACTCAATATAACTGCATTTATATGTATACAAAGCTATTTTATGAGTATTCTAAGAAGAAACATGGTTCGTATTCCAGTTCTGTAAATTATTAATTATGATCAAAACAATATCTTGAATAAAATGCTGCCCAGCCGTTTATTCCTGCCGGAGAGTATTTACGATTTTCTCGGACATGCGCAATGCGATTACAAACTATTCGGCGCAGTTCCGATAGCAAACGAATCGATCGGAACTCCTCGCTAATCAGACGAAGTAGTTCCGATTGTAAACGAATAAGATCGGAAAATCTCCGCAATCGGCTTGTCTAAAACAATTACGAATACAATTTCAAAAATCCGATCTTTTCAATCCTGTTTTTCCCCAGCAAAACGCATATTACATTGGGTAAAATTATTGCCATTTACCTTTTTCATAGTCCTCTTTATAATTAAGTAAAGTTTATATCAATTGGTGGACAAAAAGATATAGGTAGAGCCTCTTTAATTTCTTAAACCAAACACCTTCGTTCAACAAGGTAACATATAAACTACGGTAACGTACGGTAACGTAGACTTAATAACGCAGGTATCAAAGGTATCAAAGGTATAAACATTACATGAAACGAAGCATCAATAATGTTTAAAATGAGTTGTTACAATCATGTTCAAAGGAATGTTGCAATAAAACGTTGAGAGTTTATTGGATGATTTGTTCTATTATTTCTTTTAAAACGCAGAAAATAGAAATTTAAAAACACACAATGTAACTGACATTACAAGAACCAAACATTATTAACATCATGGGCACGTATGTTTGTGATATATGTAAGGTTTGGAATATTTTTCGGATGCAACATCATTAATGTTCTTAATGTCTTACGTTAAAAACTTAATAAAACAAGGTAACGTAAATTACGGTATCGAAGAGTAAGAAACGCAGGTATCCAAGGTATAGAAAGTAAGTGAAACAAAATTTTGTATTATAAAAGCATGAATAATGAAGACAATTTAAAATACAAACGCTTTCTTTTAGGGGTGGGGGCGGGGGTTCTTATGGAAAGCCGCAGGTGACCCTGTGATTATAAATATTTTTTACTATATGTTTAACTGAATTATTATAATCACCACAATTCTCCGATTTTGTACGTGTTATCATTATTATCAAAATCCATACATTTTTAGCTCTCTGGAAAAATGCATACTATGGAAAGCCGTAGGTGACCCTGTGATTATAA
>JAWPHD010023084.1:0-23129 GCA_037043455.1 Cyrtodaria siliqua | reverse complement strand
ACATTTTGTCTAATAAGAAACAAGCTATTCTGTACAAAGTTAATCAGTAAACATGTTGTTGTTTGCTTTTCCCATTAATGTCTATGCATTTAGGAATGTTCATAATTTAAAGGCAATATATCTTTTCCACCAAACATCTTGGACAATAGGACCAACATCTATGGGTAACATCAGCGATAGTGGTGTCTGGGAAACATCAAACACCCTTGCCATCCCCTTCTTTAGCCATCGAATGGTAGGACCAACATGTTTGGGTTACATCAGCCATAAGTGGTTAGTGTCTGGGAAACATCAGACACCTTTACTGTTTGCTTCTTACTGGGTCAAACAGGAGGACCTATTTTGTTAATTGGTGCTAGGTGTTTGGGAGACATCAAACACAGCAGCCAATTGCGTCTTCGTGAGTCGATGAGACGGAGTGCTTCATTTTAGATTAATAATAAATCCAAAGGTATAATTACAGCACAAAATCTTAACTGCAAGATACTTAATTTCATAATTCCACAACACAAGTGAAATGCTTTTATAGCTATTATAATGCTAAAAACACACCGAATACATATATTCATATACATGTATGTATGCAGGAGAATTGAAATTATTCCAAAATATTGAAATATATCCACGCAAGGAATTGTACAATACACATTAATCCAGGGAACAATTAATCCAGGAATAGTACAATACACATTAATCCAGGTAACAATTAATCCAGGAATAGTACAATACACATTAATCCAGGGAACAATTAATCCAGGAATAGTACACATTAATCCAGGGAACAATTAATCCAGGAATAGTATAGAATTTATATTCCAAGAAAACAGTTATATCCAAACAAGAATTTCATCCAGGTTAATCCAGGAAAACAGAATTTATATTCCAAGAAAACACAACAAAGAAAAGGTGAAATTAACTTGAATACATCCAGAAAAATCGAAATTAATTCTAGTAAAACAGAAACATAAGGCAGGAATAAATATGTATCACAAAGCGCTGGTGTGTATCCATCGAATATGGAATTAATTACCTATTAGGTTTGCTGCAGAAGTTGCAATATTACTCGATTCATTTCCGTTAATGAGTTTATTAGCTCCGGTGACTGAATACATTTTGCCTGTTGGCTTTCTGAAGGTTGGATTTCTGAAAATTTATCTAATACAGTTTTAATTGATCGTATATCTTTTTTCAGTATTTCTGCCAGTTGCTTTTCGTAATTTTGAATGTCCAAGGATGAAGAGGCTATAGAATTACTGAGTGTTTCTTCAAGCTTGTCAATTCTTTGTATAATGACTGATTGCGAAGCAGTAAATTGATTTTCCAGGTTGTTTATTCTTTTCAAAATGACTCCTTCATTTTGCCTATCTGTGCTTTCAATTTTCCTTTTGGACCCCTTTGGTTCCGGGAAATCATCCTCCCCCTCTGTGTCCGAGATTAACTCATAACTCCCTGTTACAGGATTTTTCCTGGCTGGCCCCACACAGCTTGCAACAAATTGTTCCAATTGATCGGCTTGGTTCACCAGTCGGCCAGTCATTGACATTGATTGTTCTACAATATCCATCTTGGTAGATGTAAAAATGTTTTCAGAAAATTTAGTTCCTTTTTTAAAGTGATGGCTTTTAATGTGACGTTTTAAAGATTGTTTCACTTGATAATATCGTCCACAGAGTTGACACCTATATGGTGAAGGCATAATCCGTTAAATGCCCAGGGCTTGTGGGTCCTATGCTTTTATACTGGAGGCTGAGCCAGAGATATGAATCATCCCTGGACAGTTCTGGATTCAGGTCCTAAACTGTCCCCAAATATGGTCAGGCATTAGCATCCCTATTCCAATTTGCATAGAGCTTATCTGGATATATCTATTTTTTTAGTGTAACAAGGTAATATTATGCCAAGTTGACATCTAACACTCAATTCCAAGCCTGTGAGTTTGTCTCCGCAATCTAGTACCACGCCTAAGGTCAATACCCTCTTTGCAGATTTTGTTTGTCCTAGTACCACGCCTGAGGTCAATACCCTCTCTGCAGGACTTTATTGTCCCAGATTTTCGCACATATTTCAGTTTATCTGGCTCATTAACAGGTGGTTCTGTTGGGATAGTCACTTGTTGATTCTGTAATGTGAGCACCCATTGTGGAAAAGTATTGCACAAGAATGGTTTTATTCGGTCATGATGAATGATTTTAGACCTTGTTTTACCAGAACCTTTTATTTCGAATAAAATGTCACTGATTTTCCTTGTTATGACATATGGTCCCTTCCATATTTCTGATTTTAATTTAGGACTCTTTCCCACTATTCTTGTAGTGTCTAAACAATAAACAACATCACCTACTGCATATGACTGAAATGCTAATCTAGCATCATAGTCACGTTTTTGTCTTACAGAGTTTTTCTTCAAATTTTCTCGAACAAAACTATAGATTTTTGAAATCTTGTCTTGCAAATTCACAACATAATCAGTGTGCGTTTTTAATTGAGACTGGTTATTTGCTGGTAATCCACACAGGAAATTAACAGGCAAATTGACTTCTCTCCCAAACATTAGCATGTTAGGTGTATACTGGGTACTCTCATGTATGCTTGACCTGTATGCTGATGTCAACAGAGGTAGATATACATCCCAATTAGTTTGCTCTTTGTTTATATAAGTTGTTATCATATTTAACAGGGATTGGTTAAATCGTTCAACCATTCCATTAGACGAGGCCCTGTATGGGGTACACCTGGTTTGGTTAACTTCTAGCAAAGAACACACTTGTTGAAAAAGATCCGACTGATAATTTCTTCCTTGATCAGAATGTAAATCTAATGGTAATCCGTATCTTGAAAAGAATTCAAACACTACTTTATTTGCAACTGTTTCTGCCTTTTGGTCAGGAATGGCATATGCCTCCACATATTTTGTGAAATAATCCATTACAACAAGTACATATTTGTTGTTAGAGGGTTCTGAAACTGGAAAAGGGCCCAGAATGTCAGTTCCAACTCTGTCCATAGGATACCCAACGATATATTCCTGCAATGGCGCTCTTGGCTTTCTATGAGGTCTCTTTCTTGCTCCACAGAACGAACACTGTCGTATCCAAAGCATCACAGAGTCTTTCATTTTATACCAAAAAAAATTTAATCTAAGCTTTCCCAGTGTCTTTTTCACACCTAAATGTGCAGCTGTAATAGAATTGTGTAATGCACTGATTACCTTTGGCCGTAGTACTGATGGTAAAACTAACTGGTTGTAATCTGAAGTTTTATTGTTTGTAGTCCATTTTCTAAATAAGAGACCATCGATAACTAGTAGTTGAGACCACTGAAGCCATAAGTTGCGTGTTGCAGGACTTTCAGCAGCGACACACTCTCTTGAAGGTCGTTCATCAGAAGCCAGCTTCCATCTTAGAATTGTACCTATCTCGGGGTCATTATTTTGCATCTTTTGAAGCTCAGAATTGGTATATGAACCAACCCAGTTTGAAAACTTATACACAACACTATCACCATTGGTAGAATTGTCACTTTGTGTTAGATTTGGGAATAACCCACCAGAGTGGGTTTGAAGGCCAAAGTCCTTTTCTAGTGTCTCGGTCCCCAAAACAACACTGTCTCCATCCTTTTCTTTGGGTGGAATGACCTCTTCAGAGATTCGTAAACGACGTGTCAAACATAAATTTTTCTCTGAAGAAAATCGCAAAATATCATGCTTGATATATCTAAAGCCCAGGCGAATATACATCATTACAATACCAAGACAAAACACTATACTGTCAATCAGGTTAGTTGAACCTGAAGACAGATGCACTCTCCTTGCAATCAGTGGAATAACATCGTCAAATTCTTCCAAAACTGACCATTCCTTATGCTTTTTAGTGCAGTCTTTACATCCCTTACACGGTAACTCAGCAAGCACAGTCTTGCCATCATAACAGGAGCACGCACTTGGCTCACATGGGATGCGCGATAAAGCATCTGCGTTGACGTGCTTAGTACCTTTTCGATGTTCCAACTTGAAATCAAACTGAGATAAAACTTCAAGCCACCTGGCCATTTGATTCTCAGGGTTCTTAAATGACATAATCCACCGTAAAGAACTATGATCACTTCTAATGAGAAATTGTCTGCCAAGCAAATACTGTCTGAACATTTGAGTAAATGTAACAACTGCCAAAAGCTCCCTTCTTGTCACGCAGTAAGCTCTTTGCGCTCTAGACAGACTTTTACTTGCATATACTATTGGTCTTTCAACCATTTCCTGTGTATTTTCACAATATTGCATTTGAGATAAAACTCCACCAATGCCAACATTTGAAGCATCGCAGTCGAGAACAAATAATCCTGTATCCTGTGGGAAAGCCATAACTTCTTCTCCAGTAAGTGCTGACTTCAAGTCGTCAAAGCTTATTTGACACTTTTCATCCCAGATAAAAGGTTGTCCGGCCTCTAACAACCTATTTAATGAACTTGCTCTTGACGAAAATCCACGAATATAACGTCGATAGTAGGAACAAAATCCCAGAAATGAGCGAACTTCGGTCAAATTCGTTGGTGTAGACCAGTTTTTAATAGCACTAACTTTACTCATCTGTGGTTTTACTCCGTCTTTTGACACCATATGTCCTAAAAATGAAACCTCTGTTTTAAACAGGAAACATTTGCCAGGTTTAAGTTTCAAGCCAGATTCATGTAGCCTTTGAAAAACAGTGTCTAACCTCTCTAAATGCTCTTCAAAGGTTTTTGAAAATATGATCAGGTCATCAAGGTATGTAAGTAATATATCCCACTGTAACCCACGCATAACAAGTTCCATACAACGTTGAAATGTTGCGGGAGCATTGCATAATCCGAATGGCATCACATTGTATTCAAACAACCCCTGCTTGCAAACAAAGGCAGTCTTAGCTTTGTCATTTTCTTCCACTTCAATTTGATAATAAGCGGACAAGATATCAAGGCATGAGAAATACACTGAACCACTTAAACTATCGAGACAGTCGTTAATGTTCGGAAGAGGATATGCATCCTTTTGCGTGACTGCATTCAGTTGCCGATAGTCCACGCACGGTCTGGTCGTTCCATCCTTTTTCCTTACATAAACAAGAGGAGCAGCATATGCAGATGTGCTCTCACGTATTACACTTGATTTTAATTGATCCTGTATGATCTCAGCTTCCTCCTTAGCAAATGCAAGAGGAGGACGTCTCGGACGTTGCTTTATTGGTTTGCTAGTTCCAGTATCAATCTTATGTTTAACAACTGAAGTCCTACCAAGGTCTTGTGGTGATTTTGCAAAAACATCAGCATGTTTAATTAAAAGACCTTTTAGTTTTTCTTTCTCATGACAATTCAAATTTTTGCCCGAGTTTTCATATAGAGCCGTTAAATGTTCAGGTAATTTACCATGCATTGGCCTGGTGTCAACCTTTTCTTTGGTCATATTACTCACTTCCTCTACTTCATGTAAATGTCCAAGTAAAGATTTTGCTTTGATTGTTACATCTTCACTTGACGGATTCATGACACGAACAGGAATTGCTATGTTTATACGCTTAGGATCGACTAATGTGTGTCCAATAATTAAGTCTTGTGACTCAGACATATCTCTTATAACTGGCGAAACAAGTCCATACTCTGATTCGAATTTACCTGATGAACACTGTCCCTCAATAACCATTTCACTGTATGCAGGCACTGTCACTGTCTCACTACATGTCACTCTTAAGGCACATAATGGAACCTTTTGAATAACTGTTGAATATTTTCTCCGATTTAATTTAAGTCCATATTCAGCACTGAGACTATAATTATTTGCTTGTAAAAAATCAAGCCCCAATAAGCCATCTTCTTTGATTGGGGCGATAACCACATCCCACTTGAAAGTATTTTTCTGAATATTAAATTCCATTGTAACAGTTCCAAGTACAGGCAACAAACCGTCATTTGCAACTTCCAGTCTAAAATTATGGTCATTTTTTCTCAATTCGGGTCGTTTCTCCAAAGGAATACTATTGTATTTGTTTGAAGAAAGAACTGTCACAGCTGCACCCGTATCAATAACCAAGTTTGCACTTTTATCATAAAACTTCACTGGGAGTAAAATCGATAAACCACTGCCTATTTCACCAATTTTGATAACGTTTTGACTGGATCGGACTAAAACAGGGCCGTTTGCCTCAGTCCTCTCTAGTTTTCCTGCGGCCACTCTAACTTGTCCTCATCATCATTACTTTTGCAGTCGTTTGCATAATGACCAAGCTTGTGACAGTTGAAGCACTCAACTGTTGCAATATCTCGTCGCCTGAAATTGACATTTTTGCCAACATTTTTGCCAACATTTTTGCGAACAGTTTGGCGCTGATCTGATTTTGATTCCTGTTTAATCAAAGAGAGAACTTCTTCGAACCTTTTATCCAAGTTTTCATTCAATTCTTTCTTGAAACTTGAAAATTGTTGAACTGTGACATACTGCGGATCAGCTCTTGTAACCATTCTTACTTTTGCTGGTCCACGTGATTCTTCTTTTAGGCTGAAATAGGTCTCTAGAACCTCCCGTGCCTCCTCAATTGACTGCGGGTTCTTCATTCCTACAGCCAGTGCCATTTGTTGGTCTCCAAGGCCTTTAATGAAGTGTCGCATACAAATGGTACTTATTGTGATGTCATCTGCTGTAGGATACCCTCTCCTTACAAGCCGTTTAATGTCCGACACATACTCCACTAACTTTTCTCGTGAATTCAGTTTTAAATTTTCCAACTCCGCAAGGTAACTTCCTGTTGAACGCCTCTCCTTAAATCTTGTCTCCAATACTTGCTCAAGAGCATAGAAAGATTGCTGCAGTTCTGGATTTACTTGCCCAAAAACGAAATCTGCTGCCTCGCCTCTTAGGCTGTTAATAAGTCGAAACACTTTCGTCTTATTGTCCCATCTGCATGTCGCTGCCAGCGTTTTAAACTGTGTTATGAATGAGACATAGGAAGATTTCCCATCGTACAGCACAGGTTGAGGAAGCGGCACAGAATAATGATCACGTACATGTTGATCTTGCTGAATGCCAGCTGAAGGTGGAGCATGACGTACTGGTGATTGCATAGGTGACTGAATATGTGTCCCTATGTTAGCAAACGCTCCAACATGATCATTTCTTATTTCAGGTTGTAATACTCTTGGATTGTTCATATTGGCGGTACGGTCAGCATCAATATTTCTTCTCAGATTTTGCACTTCATTTCTCAATTCTAATGCTGCCACTTGTCGCTCATGCTGCTCCTTTTGAAAATTTGCAACCATTAATTCCCTCTCACGGGCAAATTCCTGCATTTTGTCTTGTACAAGTATTTCTAAATTGTGTTTTTCACTTTGTGCGTTTCTAATATCTGTTTCATGATCAGCCCTTTCATTCCGCAGTTTGATGATTTCTAATCTCAAGTTCTGAAGTTCATCTTTTGAAATTTGTAAATCACTTCTCAATTCATTCATTTCACATTCATTGGAAATAATTTCTAAGTCCATATTTTTGTCCATGTTTCTTTTTGGTCCCATGATTTTCTGTGTTTACTCGAATTTTAACACTTCACTTTCATCTCCAGTTAAAGCTGCCTTTAATTTGCAATTTTCACTTATTATATCGTTAATTGTTTTCTCTATTTTTGAAACATAGTCCTTCAATGTGACCGACAAATTATCTATTTGAATGTTCAAGTGCTGCAATAAGTTCTCATTTTCTTCTACAAGTTGGAACAGAGTTTTCTGTAAATCTTCTAATTCACCTTTTCCTGCCATTGTTATGTAAACAAATTTAAATAATAACAAATTATCCTCAAAGATGTGTTAAAGTCTGAAATCCCGACGCTGCCACCAGTGTTACGAATTACGAAACAAAGTTCGTAAAGTTAGAAATAATACTTAAATATTATTTCCACACAAATAAATGTTCCTTGTAGATGATGTATATAAAGACGTAGTAAATATAAATAAGTCTTTCACAAAGTTGATGACTTTTATTAAACGTTTCTAATAGTTATCAAGCACGGTTCCAAATAATATGTCAGAGAAAATAATCCAAATATCAAAGTTCTTTTAAGTAAGAATAATTGCTAAAATCTCTTATAGTTACACTTTAAAAGTCTCTCTCTCTCTGTCCAACTCTGCTAATTCTAAAGAAATGTACTTCAATAATTCCGACTGAAAACGCTGACCAAGAACCCCGAACTGAAGAATATTAGCCCTTTATATACTCTACATAAGCCAGCTAAGCCAACCAAGCCAACCAATGAACTAAATGACCGCTTTCAAGCCAGCAAGCCAGCAAGTAGGTCGCACACCCATCATCCTAACACAAATGACATGAGCTTGCTGCATGGACAGCCAACAAGTAGGTCGCACATCAGCCAATACACCAAATGACATCAGCTAGCCAGCAAGTAGGTCGCACACCCAAGCAAACGCACCAGATGACATCAAACTTGCTGGTGAACAGCCATTCATAACTCAATGCTAATCTGGCAGGACAATCCAAATACCTACATTATCTACCTTCACTAAAATATATGCTTTACAGCCTCTACAAGGGATTAAATGAAGTCAGATAAGTATGTGGTTATATATGTGATCAAACTAAACTACTAATTAAACCATATACATTTATATTTAAAACATGTAAGGTAATATAGGATTATCTAAAATCGTAACAATATATACATCTACTAGGACAATATCTCCTCTTTTCTCTTTCTATCTTTCCATTTACAAATTGAAAGTCTGTGCCAAAATCCGTACACAATTTAAACTGCATAAAGACTTTTGTACCTACCCATTAAATTGTCCTCTTTAATTCCATTAAGCGATAGGAGAACGGATATTATCAGGATTTTATAACGGATATTTCGCCAATAAAATACGTCTAAAACATTTTATAATGAAGATATGCGATAACCTGTTTCAAATTACCTATTAAATGTTTTAATTGTGCATTATGCAAACTTTTAAGCCGAAATTAAGGTTTTATTTATACCCCAGCCAACCCCTTTTTTCGCTTGTTAGAGATTGGGATGGTTGGGATATGAAAGTTAATACTCGGACCACGTAATGCTCAGGAGATCAATCTGAATGAACGTGACCCGCGTTGTTCAATTAGTACACTTCTCACATAAAATCTGACATTCAGTTTTCAAAATTTTAAAAACTAACATCTCACACAATTACATCTACATGACAGCAACATGTTCAAACATAAGTAGGTCAGGAGTAGGATAATAATTGGGTCAACGTCGATGACATTGAGCTTCGTTGAGTACTCTGTTAATTTAGTCAATTTCTCACTCAATAAAAGCTATACAGATTTAAAACTTCCAACTTTCAAACTCCATACTACCTTACATCTACAAGACAACTCCATACTTCCTTACATCTACACCTTAACTCCATACTCACTTATATATACACTACAACTCCATACTCACTTACATCTACAAGACAACTTCATACTCCCTTACATATACCCGACCACTTCATACTCCCTTACATCTACATGACAACTCCATACTCACTTACATCTACACGACATCTACACGACAACTGCATACACACTTACATCTACACGACAACTGCATACTCCCTTACATCTACACGACAACTCAATACTCACTTACATTTACACGACAACTTCATACTCCCTTACATATACACGACAACTCCATACTCCCTTACATCTACACGACAACTCCATACTCCCTTACATCTACACGACAACTCCATACTCCCTTACATCTACACGACATGTACACGACAACTCCATACTCCCTTACATCTACACGACAACTCCATACTCCCTTACATCTACACGACAACTCCATACTCCCTTACATCTACACGACATGTACACGACAACTCCGTACTCACTTACATCTACAAGACAACTCCATATACCTTTACATCTACACGACAACGCCAAACTCCTTTATATCTACACGACATCTACACGACAACTCCATACTCCCTTACATCTACACGACAACTCCATACACACTTACATCTACACGGCAACTCCATACTCCCTTATATCTACACGACAACTCCATACTCACTTACATCTACACGACAACTCCATACTCCCTTATATCTACACGACAACTTCATACTAACTTACAGCTACACGACAACTCCATACTCCCTTATATCTACACGACAACTCTCTACTCCCTTACATCTACACGACAACTACATACTCCCTTACACCTACACGACACCTCCATACAAACTTAATCTACACGACAACTCCATACTCCTTTATATCTACACGACAACTCCATACTCACTTACATCTACACGACAACTCCATACTCACATCTACAAGACAACTCCATACTCCCTTACATCTACACGACAACTCCATACTCACTTACATCTACACGAAATCTACACGACAACTCCATACACACGTACATCCACACGACAACTCCATACTCCCTTATTTCTACACGACAACTCCAAACTAACTTACATCTACACGACAACTTCATACTCATTAACATCTTCAAGACAACTCCATACTCACATCTACAAGACAACTCCATACTCCCTTACATCTACAAGACAACTCCATACTTCCTTACATCTACACGACAACTCCATACTCACTAACATCTACACGACATCTACACGACAACTCCATACTCACTTACATCTACACGACAACTCCATTCTCACTTACATCTACACGACAACTCCATACTCCCTTATATCTACATGACAACTCCATGCTCACTTACATCTACACGACAACTCCATACTCCCTTATATCTACACGACAACTCCATACTCACTTACATCTACACGACAACTCCATTCTCACTTACATCTACACGACAACTCCATACTCCCTTATATATACACGACAACTCCATGCTCACTTACATCTACACGACAACTGCATACTCCCTTACATCTACACGGCCACTCCATACTCCCTTACATCTACACGACAACTCCATACCCCCTTATATCTACACGACAATTCCATGCTCACTTACATCTATATGACATCTACACGAAATCTCCATACTTCCTTACATCTACACGATAACTCAATACTCACTTACATATACACTACAACTCCATACTCCCTTATATCTACACGACATGTAGACGACAACTCCATGCTCCCTTACATCTACACGACAACTCCATACTTCCTTACATCTACACGACAACTCCATACTCCCTTACATCTACACGACAACTCCATGCTCACTTACATCTACACGACATCTGCATACACCCTTACATCTACACGACATCTGCATACACACGTACATCTACACGACAACTCCATACTCCCTTACATCTACACGACAACTGCATACACCCTTACATCTACACGACAACTGCATACACCCTTACATCTACACGACAACTGCATACACCCTTACATCTACACGACAACTGCATACACCCTTACATCTACACGACAACTGCATACACCCTTACATCTACACAACAACTGCATACACCCTTAAAGCTACACGACAACTACATGTTCCTACAAAAATTTCTAATACAGTGACAAGCACTATATCAAATACAAAGAAGGTAGAAACTGTTAGAAATAAAAGCATAACTTATCTTTAAACAATCACAAAGTAACACAATATTTAAAAACAAATTGGAGGAAGAAATTGGTTGCAAAAATAACGATGATGTTTTGGCCATTATCATTTATCTCTCATTCAAGATGACGGATGCCACAAAACTACAAAATGATCAATATAAATTTATTCACGGTATAATATAAAGTCACTAATAGAAAGTTATATCTATGTAAAGTTTTGGAAAACGAATTGTGCAGCTTCTGCATCAAATCTCGTTAAAGCATACCTAGGATTTGAACATGACAGCACAAGTTTGTTTGAATGGTGTTTTTCGTCATGTTCAGCACACGTTAGGCCATATATGACGGTCGATTTGTTTGCGGTAGAGGCAGACCAACCCATTTTTCCTGGGTAGAACCAGTACTGTATACCTCCCGCCATCCGTAAGAATAGACACTTTCTCATTTACAAGTTGATCTCCCAGTGGGATTCGAACCCGCAGCGGTGAGAGTGAGAAAGTTTACAACGCAGCGTCGTTAACCCTTCGACCACACAGGCAGCAAAAGATGGGCCCATCGACCTTTCTCTAGTATACATACTATAAAGACGTAAACACATGCAAACATGTAATGTTGGTTGTTATTTACTGTAGTTTTCTGTCTATTCATTATACAGTGTGACTGGGTGATGACTCCTTACACACATATGACGTGGATTAAACGGGTTTCCTTACAGAAACTAAACGAAAATGAATTAACATACGCGTATTAGTTTGCTACCTCAAATGTTCTGTCTGTTTTCTACCGGAAATGTTCTGCCTGCTTGCTACCGCAAATGTTTTGTCTGTCTTTCGACAGTAATTTGCATTTGGGTTAAACAATCTCAGCTTAAACCATCAAAATGCATAAAGACACAACATGATCTCAAACTCATAGGTTTCTTGCTTTCTTTTTATGTTATACATGTTATTTGTGTTTGATATTTTGTGTTCGATTTTAGGTTTTGAGTCATACCGTCGAAGAGGAGTGGGTTCTTGGTTCTTAAAAGAATGCATGGATGTTTTTAAACAGTATAACAAGACAGATCACGTAGAAGAGATGTTAATTTCTGTCCGGGATAATGTTGCACATCAGTGGACCAACTCATATGATGGCTCAAAACAAATGCCGTGCATTTGGAGTACTTTGACGAAGAGGCTAATGCTGAAATCAGACTGAATGTTGAACGATTTTTGCTGGGCATTTTTTTTCGGGTCCAAATTTAAATTTCTTTGAGATACACAATGTGTTGCTTTTTGTTCTGAGGTATGTGGATATACATGTTGATTTTATCACGGTTACATTTTCAACAAAAAACATTTGCATTGTTCTTTTCATCATGTTTATCAAAGACAAACAGTGGGTATGTGAAGCTTCGAATGGCTTGTATCCCGAATGGATTGTATCCCTTTTCTTCAAAGTAACACAATTAACTTTTTTTTTGTTTTTGAACTGTGAAACGTATAATGTCTGATACGGATCTTATAATATACCTGACTTCATCATAAATCCTTTGTGTATGTTGTCATTCAGAGAAAATTAAAAACTTTAGGACTGAAGTACATGTCTGACGCATCATGTTAATGTGTGTACTTACTCTAAAATAATGGATTAAGGGAGGTGTACATTTCTGGTTATATCCAGGAAAAATTGGTGGTCTGCCTCCACTACAAAAAATCGACCGTCAAATATAACCTTACATGTGTTGAAAATGATGTAAAACACCATACAATACCAACAAAAACAAAACTAAAAGACGTGTCATAGAATGATGAATATCATATTGTTTTGTTGTTGGTGTATTACTAATATCTGTCATTGATTGTTTAACGAATGTTCGGGACAAGGCCAATAAATTGATTGCTTTTTAACGTAAACATACAGATGAGCATGACAATTGTTTGTTTAGTGTTCTGAAAGATAGATATATCTATATGACTTTATGTAATTCAGAAAGAATCATTGTTTTTTAATAACATTACATTCATTAAAACACTTTGTGAAAACATTTCATGAATTAATTTCTTCTCTTTTCAATAAAACCTCGGAGTTGGAAAGAGGTATTATCTCGAAAGACGTGTAGGGCAACAGAAATACTGGTGGACTACTTTTCCGATCATATTTGCTTTGAAATGTGCAAAACAATCTTAATAACAAACGTGATAATACCTATAACTTCATCTTGCTTAGCCAATGTCTACACAGGCGTCAAGTTTATTGGTAAAATTTAAGTATCAAGGAGAAATTTAGAAATCGCCAACACGATATATGCAAAAAATACTGCAGTCTCGGTTTTATTGAGACTGATCATGAACGTTAGTGAAAAATGCTAGCTACCGTTCGCGCCCTGTAGCTCCGAGTCGAGCAGAACTCAATATTTAAAATGTCAATTGTACTAAAATTAGAGCCATCCCGAAAGTGCTATGCATATGTTGGTGAACATGGAACCTTCAACCTTCAATGTGGTATTTTCATACCATTCGACAGCCAGCAGCGTTTGGTCTCTGTTGTTATCAAGAAAAATGCTTTGCCCTAAACGAGACAACAATGGGCGAAATAAACCAAATCTAAGTTAGTTGGGAGCAAAGGTTATGACGCCTGCGTATCACAAGTAACAGTCAAAAGACTAAATTAAAAAGCAGATTGCATATCCTGAATATAATTAAACAATACTCAGAACCTTTAAAGGCTGGAATATTGGATCCACGCATTCGAAATTAAAATACGAGAGCAAAGTATCTGAGATCTCCAAAGATTGGAATGAATAACAGTTCTGATTACAAGCATGAGGCTTTTTACCGCCGCCTCACTGCACAGGCAACGCTACTGTGATATATGGGGTATAGTATAAGTAGAAAGTTGGAAATCACCGAACACGATAAATATTAAAAATATTGCAGTATAGGTTTGATTGAGACTGTTCACGAAGGTAGTGAAAAATGCTAGCAACTGTTCACGCGCTCTAATACCGGGTTGAGCAGACCTCAGTAGTTCTCCAAGTTCAAATATATTTTAAAATATTTATATCATTTTACTTATCTATACTGGCTGTATCGTCATTTTTATGTTGGTTCTTTAATATATCTAAATCAAAAATAGTCATCTCATAAATATTTTTGCCAGTAGGGAAGCTTACCCCTTTGCCGTAAATATTCTGTGTTTACATGGTTTCAAATGTCACGTGCCCGTTACTAAATATAGACTGAATTGGGCCGTTCATACCGAATAACCCGTAGTTGGGATGTTAAAAACGTGTGTAGTTATTATTAATTGAAACATAAATATACCATTGCATTTGAATACACAAAAAAAATATTTAGACAAAAAGTTATATCTACAATTTAAAATGATTTTTCAACTGTATTTACTTCACTTTGATGTTCATAATTTAAAGGGAAACAACTGTTGGCAAATTTAAATTGATTGACGTGTACTCATTGTCTCCCTTGGCTGAAAAAAAAAATTAAAAGGGGAATTTTCCTGCGCATGCGCATTAGCGCGTGATTCCGCCGATCGTGTTTTCTTTTTAACAGTATTTATATAGGTAAACGGGTTCGTTTGAGAGTGTATATTAACATTTCTAAAATATTTTTTCCTCTCCAATCGTCTAATGATAGTGTGTAGTGATTTGTAAAGTGGGGTCGAAAGATAATCACAACATCGAGCGTTTTATTGATAATGACGACATCTGGTGACTGACGATAACTGGTATATTATATTGACATGCTTTCATCATTCTTCCACCTTATTTACTATTACTGTAGTCGCATTCTGTAAACACACATGTATTTGACCGTGACATTTACTTGATGGGTATGACAAGAACCTATATGAATTATGTAATTTCATTGCATGTAAGGGGAGATGCAAATAAACATGTCTGCTATGGAACATCAACAAGGAAATGTAGGGTTAGATATCTTTTAAGAAAGATTTCTTCAGGTGTATACTAACACCGGGTCAAAGGTCAATATTGTTTACGACTTGCAATTCTACTTTCACTTTTGAAATTGAAAATTTGAAACTGTCAAAAGCATGATGAGCTGCATTTCCAAATATAAACAACATGTCCGGAATGCAGTTACAACCAAATAAAAATAGCAAACTGCAATATAAAACGTTTTTAAAGAACCAACAAAAATAGCACTCTTTAATAGAGAAATACTTTCGACTGCACAAGGCAAGCACATCCGGTTGATTTAGTGTAATTAAACCTATAATGGAAGGTGTGTGTGTGTGTGTGCGTGCGCGTGCGCGTGCGTGTGCGTGTGTGTGTGTGTGTGTGTGTGTGCATGTGTGCGTGCGTGCGTGTGTGTGTGTGTCATATTTTTATATAAACTGTCCGATAAATGAAAGAACATTTTGACTTGTTTCGCAATGCCGAATGACTGTTTTGAAATTACTACGTTTTACCTGTTGACCGTGGACTTAATCGAGACGGTTTGTCGCAAAATAAAGTAATAATAAAAAATGCAATATCACAGCAACCGGAACACTCTAACGAAATAATAAGGCAAGTTCCGAATTTGTCCAGAAGGAAAGTGCACATATATCCAATGAACAACGCTGCTATGAATATCAAAGTAAAGTTGTCTACACATATCGTTTACTCACTGCAGGATATACCTCATACGCTGAGACGAGAATCATACGAGGAACGTTTTTCATTCGAGACGTCTGTGAAGTATTCATGTCAAATTATAGCGACGACCACGTGGAAGAAATGCTGATCTGTGTCAGAGAAAAGACTGCCGAAACAGACATACCTGTACCTGATGAAAACAAAAAAGTCTGTGAAACAGATGCCATGCACATGGAGCACACTGACCAAAAGGCTCATGCTCACCCGTTATACGCCTGGAGCCTTATAGGTGGTATTAAATACCTGTTTTCCCATTTCATCTGAAATTCGCCCCTAAGTACGAATCTTATAGAGATTATTATAAATTTCTGTTTAGACGTCATTGCACCGTTGACTTTCCTTCTTCCTTGTATATAGGAACAATTTATATCAACAGACATGCAAGTTGTGTCTATACAAATGTTTAATACTCGAATCAGGCAAATCACCAATATATATAATCAACAAAAAGCGGAGTTAGGTAGCAGGCAAGAAAGAGACACTCCGTCGAATGACGTCACTTTCTACTTAGAAACTTGTCCACATTTCTACTTTTTCGCTTTCCTATCAATGTCAACACTATCAATGTCAACAGACAAAGAAAAGTTTACAATACATCATGCGGATGGATTAAAGTTGAAATTGATGACAGCAAACGTGTGCATAAGGCAGCAAAACGCTTTTATTCTAGGTTATATTTGACTCTACACCACCGAGGGACAAATCCGTTGGTGTAATTACACATAATAGTATATGCTGTAAATAATTGTTAGACCTACAATTGCAGGAGTTAATGGTATACTTTGTGTCGATTAGACCTACAATTGCAGGAGTTAATGGTATACTTTGTGTCGACTAGACCTACAATTGCAGGAGTTAATGGTATACTTTGTGTCGATTAGACCTACAATTGCAGGAGTTAATGGTATACTTTGTGTCGATTAGACCTACAACTGCAGGAGTTAATGGTATACTTTGTGTCGGATGATGAAGCCCTTAAAATAAAGCTATTGCATGTAGTAAGCATTACAATATATACAGAGGCAGAACTGTCATGTTTAGTTCTTTCGTTTGTATTTTTAGATCACCTGAGCCGCAGGCTCAATGTGGTCTCTTGGGATCACTCTTCGTCCGTCCGTCCGTCGTCCGTTAAACTTTGCTTTAAACCACTTCTTCTCAGAAATCGCTTGATCAATTTTGACCAAACTTCCAATGGATAATCCTTTGATGAATGCTTTTAAATTTGTTAAAGCTAGGTCCGCGCGACATCTTGTCGACCGTTACCATAAAAGATCGGAAACCTACAAAAGTCTTCTTCTCAAGAACCGCTAGACATATTTTTACAGGATTTCCTTTAAAATGATCGCCAACGCATAGATTATAAGTTTCTTCAAAGGAAGTCCCCGGGACCAAAACTGGCCTTTCCTTGGGGTCCACAGTTTTAATAAGGAGATGTTGTAGGTTTTGCATAGACTTATATGGTTTTGCATAGACGTAAAGGAAAAACATGTTCTTCTCTGAAACCACAAGGCTCAGAGCTCTCATTTATTAAATTTGTAATCAGCTTATGACCCTGGTGTCACATTTGGCCCCACCCCAGAGGTCACATGTTTTACATAGACTTGTATAGAGAAAGATTTAAAAAATCTTCTCTGAAACTACAAGAGCCTGAGGTTTAATATTTTGCATTTACTATAAGCTTATGGTTCTCTACTAAGCTTGTTCAGATGATGACCCTGGAGTGACATTTGGTCCCGCCCCAGAGTCACATGTTGTGTATAGAATGCCTTCTGTGATTGATTTTAATGCATGTTCTGGTCAGATCGCCCAATCCATTGAGGATTTTAGTATTAAATGGTGTCGTAGAGAACATGCTGACCCTAACTCCCTTTCTACTTGGAAAAATACTATTTTTAGATACCCGTATTAACTTCTATACGGCTAACCCCTACCTACTTCCCACTAGACCGAGGTTTTCATTTCGTAATTTAAAATCGGGAATCCAGGACTTTCATAATAAGTTTGTTTTAGTTCCTGCTGATAAAGCAGCTAATAATATAATTATTGTTTGACGCCTCTATTACGTCAATTTTTATCACAGGAACTCGGGAGTACTAATTCGTATACTCCAATGCAATCTACTAAAGGTAATGTTGTTTCGACGCATATCACTAAGTGCAAGATTTTCTAGGCTGGAATAGACGAAAAGCAAACCAGACTTCCAACGATGTACTGGATTCCCAAATTACACAAACAACCATATAAAGCACGTTTTATTCTACAAATATCTCCAAAACGTTTATCATCTTGTCTTACTGCCGTTAAAGATCACGTTAAACAATATTGTGCTGAATCTTATGAAAATTCTGGGATTAATTTAATTTGATCTATTAAACATTCAGGCGACGTTCTTGATAAAATTTGCCAAAAACGTCAAGCTTCATCTATAAGTACTCATGATCTTTTTACATTATATACAACTTTACCACACAAACTTATCAAAGACAAGCTTATTGCTCTCATTCAAAAAACGTTTGCTAGGGAAAATGCTACAATTGTTGGCCTGTAACAATATTAAAGCGTGTTTTACTAACAGCAGTTTGGATAATTACACTATTTGGACTTGCCATGAAGTTTGTGATTAACTTACTTTTCTACTAGATAATATTTTCGTCAGATATGGAACTACCGTTTATAGACAAGTTGTTGGTATCCCTATGGGTACGAACTTGTCGCAGATTTGTTTTTATATTGCTATGAAAGAGATTTCATGTGGAGTATTTCACCAGATATCCAGGCACATGTTATTGAAGCCTTTAATTACACATCTCGGTATCTGGATGACATATTGAACTTTGATAAACCTTTCGTTTCTACTATGGTTAATAATATGTATCCTAAAGAACTTCAACTTAACAAGGCTAATATGTCCGGTACTATCGCTTCTTTTCTCGATTTACATCTATTGAAAATAGTGAAATAATTATCAAAATCTATGACATGAGAAATGATTTAGATGTTGATATTGTTAATTATCGCAATTTAGATGGGGATGTTTCCCGAGCAAATTCTTATGGGGTCTATGTGTCTCAACTTATTCCTTTTTGTAGAGCTTGTACTCGAGTTGAGGACTTCAATATTCGTAATCTGTGTATAACTAAAAAACTACTCCATCCTGGCTACCGTTACCATAAATTTCGTAAAACCTGTGCAAAATTTCATTATCGTAACCCTGATCTTCTTTCCAAATATAAAAGTAATTTAAGTAAAGGTTCAAAGACTATCACAACCTGACTTCTATGGTGACGTGATTTACAAACTTCGCAAGATCCTTGGTCATGATCAATTTCATACTATCTTTGTTAAACTTGTTAAACTTGTTAAAAGGTTCATCAAGAGAGGTTATGACCCTATCATTTTGCAACGCACTGCATGCTTGGTGGTGGACCCATTTACAGTTCGTCATTAAGCTTTCTTCTTTAATTGTGCGATGACCGGACAGGCTTTGGACCCTATGATGTCTCCCTAAATCCCAATAGGACGGTAACATTTGATGTTTGTCTGCAATCGTGCCCTCAATGGTTTATTGTCTTGTTGCTCTGGCTTCTGCCAAGTGAGTACCTTCTTTGTGGCTTTCTAGGCTATTGTTTTTTGTACTTATATATACACGAGCTCTTGTGTTTTACTTATATTGCCTATTAATGCTGTCTTGTTGGTTAGAGAATAGTTCATGGCCTGGATTTCTTTATTTACACTACCCCGCTTTATTTGGGATGGCAGTAGGGTAAGTGTGAGGTTTGGTGCACCCTAGAACCTGGTTTAACTCCCCAGCGGCCTTTTTTGCCACCGTTCCAAGGCGGTAGTCCTTTGTCAACCCTTTTTGTGTTTGTGACGTCATATGCCTTTATTCCTTATTAACATTGCAATTCATATTTGTCGTTTTGCGTGTTTTTGGATTTACTGTGTTCTGTGAAAGCTGCATTTCCTGTTCGACATTTATACTTATTTTTATATAGTGTAAAAAAACATTCTTCCTGAAACTAAAAGTTTGTATTTACCATAATCTTAATCTTCTCTACCAATGTGTTCAAATGGTGAACCTGGTGTCAAATTTAGCCCCGTCCCAGAGGGTCACGTGTTTTACATTACATGATAAGGAGAAACTTACAAAAAATCTTCTTTTCTAAAACCACACGGCACAGAGCTCTCATATATTACACGTAGCTACAGCTTACGGTCTTCTACCAGGTGACCATAGTGTCAAATTTAGTCCCGCCCATAGACTTATGCAGAGAAATTTTTAAAAATCTTCTCCTCTTAGACCACAAGCTTACATGTAGCATAAGATAATGGCCCTTTACCAGTTTTGCTCAAATGGTGACCCAAGGGTAAAATCTGGCCCCGCTCAAGGGTCATGTATTTATATGAGTCATATAGGATTTTTTAAAACAAATCTTCTTCTCTGAAACTACATGAGCTACAGGTCTAATATTTTGCATGTACCGTAAGCTTATGGTTCTCTATCAAGTATGTCCAAATCTAGACCATGGGGTTAAATTTGGTCCCACCCCAGAGGTCACCTTTTATATGAAAAAACTTGAAATATCTTCTCTGAAACCACAAGGTACATTGCCCACATACATTACATGTAGCATCAGCGTATGATCTTTAAAACGGAAATTCTTCTCTGAAACTACAAGAGCTAAAGGTCTATTATTTTTCACATAGCATAAGCCTGTGGTCTCGCCGCAGGAATCACATTTTTGACATAGACTATATGGCGAAAACCTTAAAAATCGTCAGCTCTAAAATAACAAGGCATGTAGCAATAGCTTATGGTTGCTCCTCTATCAAGTTGTTCAAATGATGACCCTGGGTCAAAGTTGGCCCCACCCCGCGGGGTTACAGTTTTATACAGAGTTATAAAGGAAAATCTTTAAAACAATCTTCTTCTCTGAACTACATTAGCTAGATGTGTAATATCTTGCATGTTCCAGGTTCTCTATCACTTTTGGTCTAATTGAGACCATGGGGTCAAATTTGGCACCATCCGTTCACATGTTTAACGAAAACAAATCTTAACATATGTTTTCTCTGAAACCACATTTATACACTTTCTGATCATACATACACTTACTGAGCACGAACAGATGGAAACAACCATCCAACTAGCATCTGGCCCGGGTCCTTTTCTACCCCAGGATAGTCCCTGGTTCATGAATTGGAAACCTTTTTGATCGCCACCCTAAAACCCTATATACACTTATTGGGCATGACTAGACAGATACAACCATCCAATCAGCATCGGCCCCGAGGTCCATCCGCAACCCTGGGGAGATAGTCCATGGATCATAACTTTAAAGCCGTTGAGATCCCCACACTATGACCAGATATACACTTGCTGGGCATGAACATGCGGATACAACCTTTCAAACAGCATCGGCCCTGTGGTGTATCCCCATCCCCATCCCTGGGGACAAATCCATGAGACATAACTTGGAAACTGTTGAGATCCCCACCCTATTACCATATAAGCTCTTCCTTGGCATGAACAGACGGATACGACCAGCATAGGCCGCGGATTCCATCCCCACCCATCGGGACATAGACCCTTGGTCATACCTTGGAAACCGTTGAGATACCTACCCTATACCCATATATATATACTTACTGGGCATGACAGACGAATACAACCATCCAACCAGCATCGTTCCTGGGCCCTATCCCCACCGTGGGGATATTATATCTTCTTCTCTGAAATTACAAGGTAATTGACTCTCATATATTGCATGCAGCAAAAGCTTATAGTCTTCAAGTAAGTTTGTGCAAATCATGGCCCTGGTGCAAATCATGGCCCTGTTGTAAATTCTGGCCCTGTGTAAATTCTGGCCCTGGTGTAAATTCTGGCCCTGGTGTAAATCAAGGCCCTGGTGTAAATCATGGCCCTGGTGTAAATTCTGGCCACGCCTCAGGGGTCACATGTGTTACAGACTTGAACAAAAGTAAAAACATAATATGAAATAGGCACTACCTATATAAAGGGCAAAGTACTTCGATAAAAAAGTATGTACATTGTGTACAGTTAAACTTAAAGGCCTTAAATATATACCTGTCTCTATTTTAAGGGTGAGAACTGACTCTAATTTCTAATTTGATCAATTCCTAATCTTTACAAGTCGATGCGCAATTGTACGATGGTACGATGGCGATGGTACGATGGCGACGGTACGATGACACGATGGTACTATGGTACGATGGCGATGGTACGATGGTCCATCGTGTCATCGCCATCCTACCATCTTACCGTCGCGCATCGACTTGTAAACGCAATGGAACGATGATACGATGGTACGATGTCGATGATACGATGGCGATGACGCGATGGACCATCGTACCATCGCCATCGTGTCATCTCCATCGTGTCATCGTCATCGTACTATCGTGCCATCGCCATCGTACCATCGCGCATCGACTTGTAAAGGTCGATACGCGATGGTACGATGGCCCTAACGGAACACCGTACTAATCCATTTTGTTTTGTTTGATGTGCGCATGTCTAAACGGAAGGCGATAGAGCGATGGTACGATGGAGCAGGGGGCTATGCAACATCGCACATCGACTGCGATGGTGCGATGGCACGATGGTACGATGGCGATAACACGATGGTAAGATGGCGATGGTCTATCGCGTCATCGCCATCGTACCATCGCCATAGTACCATCGTGTCATCGTTCCATCGCGTATACAAGTCGATGCGCGATGGTAAGATGGCCATAACGGAACAGTCACAGTAAACAAAGGAATTACATATATATATTTTTTGGTCTAAGTATTTTAAATGTCAATCTCGTGTTAGAAAAGTTCCAGTACTGTAGATAATCTCAAAG
>JAWPHD010023083.1:0-23134 GCA_037043455.1 Cyrtodaria siliqua | reverse complement strand
GAAGCCCAAATTCTGATAGCCCTTAAAATGTGTCCGTTGCACATCAAATTTTGCGTGTAATCTGTGTTTACAGTCTATATCTCTTGCATTTCTTGTCCTAGCTGAACTAAATTTGGAATTGGTTTCCTTATAGTATGTTGTAAAGGGTTGGGTAATTAATTTTGTCTTCTGCAAATCTGGGCTCCTATGGAACCCAAATAATGATGGCCCATAAATGTGCAATAAAGGCAAAATCTAGGTTTGCATGTAAGCATGTATATATCTATAAATTTGGTTTTGGATTTCTTATAGCATTATGCATCTTATTCATATTTCACTCATATTGGGGCATGGGCTGCCTCCTCCCCCTTCCCCCCCAGCCCCCACTCCCCTCCCACCCCTCCACATTATTTTTTTTTTTACTTTTTTAGCTCTACTGATCAGAGATCAGCAGAGCTTATGCCGTGGTGCGGCGTCCGTCGTCCGTCTGTCCGTCTGTCTGTAAACTTTTTTTTGTAGTGACTTCTCCTCTGAAACTACTGAATGGATTTTCATGACCTTTACAGAAATGATGCCCATGAAGTCTAGTTGAATCCTAGCAAAAATTCATGTTGATGTGAAATCCAAGATGGCCGCCAGATCTAAAAATAGGTTTTTAAAAAACAAGTTGTAGCGACTTCTTATGAAAACTATAAGTGATATTGATATGGGACTTTTTCTAAAATGATCAGCATGACATGATGTTGGTCCTTGTCGAAAATCGTTTTGATTCGACGTTAAACATGGCTGCCAAAAATAATTTTTCAAAAAACAAGTCTGTCTGTCATGCTGATCATTTTCCAAAAAGTCCCATATCAATATCACTTATAGTTTTCAAGACGTAGTCGCTACAAACTTCTTTTTTAAAAATCTATTTTTAGCTGTGGCGGCCATCTTGAATTTCTGGCCGATCTGAAATTTTGCTAGGTTCAATTAGACATTAAGAGCAACATTCCTGTAAAGTTTCATGAAAATCTGTCAAGTAGTTTCAAAGGAGTAGTCGCTACAAGTTTTTACTATATATACTGTTTGTAAACAAAGATCGGCGCTGGCAGCCATGTTTACGTTGAATCAAAACGATTTTTTGACAAGGACCAACATCATGTCATGCTGATCATTTTAGAAAAAGTCCATATCAATATCACTTATAGTTTTCAAGAAGTAGTCGCTACAAACTTGTATTTTGAAATTTATTTTTAGCCGTGGCGGCCATCTTGAATTCCGGCCGACCTGAAATTTGGGGGTGGGGGGGTGAGAGGCGGGTGGGATGAGGGGCGTGGGGTGTGAGCGGGGGAGGGGCAACATATATGTGTAAGAATTGACTAAAACAACACAGAAATATGTAAAAAAATATTAAAAATAGAGTTTCAAGTGGGGGCGAGGAGGGGGGGGGAGAGAGGGGGGGGCAGGGGGGGTTGGGGGGGAGGGGGGGGCGGAGAGGGCAAACATATATGTGTAGAATCGACCAAAACACACAGAAATATGTAAAAAAACGAGTGGTCAATGACCTTGAAGCTCTACTGATCTGATTTTGATTTCAGGAAGTAGTCGCTACAGACTTGTTTTTTGAAAAATTATTTTTAGCCGTGGCGGGCCATCTTGAATTTCTGTGTTGTTTTAGTCAATTCTTACACCATATATGTTGCCCCCTCCCCCCGCTCACACCCACCCCTCCTCTCATCCCCCCCCCCCCCCCCCCCCACCCCCCCCCCCCCCCCCCCCCCCCCCCCCACCTTGAAACTTTTTTTATTTTTTTTTACATATTTCTATGTTGCTTTTGTAAATTCCACACATGTTGCTCCCCTCCCCCACTGCCCCCTCCCCCGGATATATATATGTTTGTCTTAATTATATCTTGGTCAAGTCAAAAATGGGTCACATGGTGTTAAAAACTAGGTCACTAGGTTTCAAACTTTGGAAAAACCGTGTGTACACTCTAGAGGCCATATTTTTGACCCGATCTTGATGCAATTTTGTCAGAATATTTGTCTCAATTATAGCTTGCTCAAGTTCGAAAATGGGTCACACAGGGTCAAAAACTAGGTCACTAGGTCAAAATACATGAGAAAACCTTGTGTACACTCTAGAGGCATATTTTTGACCCGATCTTTGATGAAATTTTGTCGAAATGTTGTCTTAATTAAATTTTGGTCAAGTTCGAAAATGGGTCCCATGGTGGTCAAAAACTAGTCACTAGGTCAAATACTTGAAAACCTTGTGTACACTCTAGACACCATGTAGTACGACTCGATTCATCAATGGTATAAACAGCCAGTAGAGCGTTCACAGCCTCTTGGCCTCTTGTTTTACATATATCTGTGTTGTTTTGGTCAATTCTTACACATAGTTTCTACACATATATGTTGCCCCCTCCACCCCATTCCCTGCCTCTCACCTACTCCCCCCCCTCCCCCCCCCAACACACCAATTTTATTTATTTTTTACATATTTCTGTGTTGATTTGGTCAATTCTTACACATAGCTTCTTACACATAGCTTCTTACACATTTATGTTGCTCCTTCCCCCCCTCACCACCACACCCACCTCGAAACCTTTTATTTTATTATTTTTTTACATATTCTGTGTTGTTTTTCTATTTTGTATTTCAGTTTAAGAAGCTCTTCTCTGTTTTTAACCAGCTCACGTTATAATTATCCATTTCAATTAGAATCGTCTTTTTTTGGTATCCATAAAATCATCACGAACTACTTCATATTCTACATGGAGTTGCTTGCTTGTCATTATTTTTTTTCTATATTATCTTTTAAATGGTTAAGTTTTTTGCAAACCTTTTCTAATCTTTCTTGGTCCATTATATAATAATACTATATATAATTATTTTTAAAACCCTTAATTAATATTTTCAATATCCTGAAAGGGAATGTAGCGCCCACAGCCAAACTATCTTTATTATGAGAGTTCTGAAAAAAATGAATAAAGGTGAAAGAATTTCCAAAATCGGATGATAAACAAAGAAGTTATGATTAATTTGAAGGTTCTGTTGACACGGATATGGAAGCCGCCATTTTGAGAGCTATGACATCACAGTTCTAATGGCCATAAATGGGAATATTTATAAATATGAAAAATTACTGAATTAATAGAAAATGACAGCTAATGTCATGAAAAATTTGTATACTTAATGGCAATAATGCTTTATATGACCAGTAAAGGATTTTGCATTCATTTGCAGCGACTTTCTTTGCTTTAAATGATTTTGATCAATATTCCATATATGGTAATTTGGAACTATGACCGTCAAAGTTCTAAAATGGCGGGCTATCATATTTGTTTAGAACAATCTTTAAATGGTCATATCTTTTTTGTTTATCATCCGATTTTGATAATTCTTTCACCCTTTTCCAAGTTTTTCAGAACTCGCAGTAATAAAGCTTGTTTGGCTGTGGCGCTACATTCCCTTTAAATGGAACAAACTATTGAAATCCTCATTGTAACCCTTCCATTATACCAATGCTTGTTTCTTTTTGTATCACGTCGTATTACTTTTCAATCCTGAACATTTATTGCTTTGCTTTTATCATTTCTAATTCATAAAAGCTTCCATCAATGTTTTCGTTGTTTTAAATCTTTTATTTGTATGTCACAGGATTTGTGTTTTTAATTTTATCAACAACAAATATTGCTTCAGTCCAATTTGGGGTGTAACCTTTCTCAAACGTTCTTTTATATTTGCTGATTCTAACATTATCCCCTTTTTTAAACTTTGGCTTAATTTGATTACTACTCATTTTTCAATACAAGTTAAAATACACTATTCCTTTATTTTTCTCATCACTGGCCTCAATCGGCGTCATTTAATATTTCGGTGTTTTGTATTATTGTATTTATCAACCATCGCCTGTAGCCCCGTCTAATAAGTATTTGTATTGTTTGCTGTAAAATATTTCAACATCTTTTCTTTTAATGTCCTGTTAAATCGTTCAATTACACAGCTTTTCCGAAATTAAAAAGTAATACATTTCGATATATTATAACAACAAGGAATTGCTTAAACGTCTGTTGTAAAGCTCCACGCCTTGATCAACCCACAACAATTACACTGTCTTCCTGTACTGATTATCTGTTGGAACGCTTTGGTAATTTCTAAACCAGTTTTATTTGGAACCGGCACAACCTAAGCAAATTTACTAAACACATCAATAACAGTAAGCAAATATTTAGTACCTTTATTATACTTTGAAAACGATTGCATATCAACCAAATCAGCAGACCATATTTTATCAATTTCATTAACAATCACACGGCATTGAAGTGAACTTTCTTTCGTATAGGCTTATGAAGTTCATCTGCTAACTTGTCAGTCCATTTCAACGCCTTATCTAGTTTTTTGATGCTCCGAGACCAAGTTTATATTTTGTACTAATAACTGGTTTTACTATCAATTTTAGCAATCTTTTCTCCAATAGTTTTAGACTACTAGATTTTAAACCAGCAAGCATATATTTTTATGGAACAATTATTATTTACAGGTGCTTAGACTAAGTTAAATGTATAGTTCTCTCATGTATGTTGGGACTATAGCCACGATGTTGTTGAGTTCAATATCTCAAATGTGAAGACGACGTTTGTTTTTTAGCTCATTTTTCATCCGATCTTTACCAAACGTTACCAGATTGTTAATATCAATGAAACCTAGGACAAGTTCGAAAACCAGCCAGATCGGACCAAGCAACAGCGGAGTTATGGCCCTTCGATCGATTTAGTTAAAAATGCTTATATTACGATAGGCCTTCGTTTTTCGTCCAAACTTTACCAGATTGTTAATATAAATGAAAGCTCGGACAAGTTCGAAAACCAACCAGATCGACCAGAACAGCGGAGTTATGGTCCTTGATTTAGTAAAATATGCTATATTTTGCCTCGTTAATACTACGATAGGGCCTTCATTTTTCATCCGATCTTAACCAAACTTTACCAGATTGTTACTGTCAATGAAAGCCTCCGACAGTTTGCAATACCAGCCAGATTGGACCATTTACACCGAGTTATGGCCCTTGATTTTCTGAAATATGCTATATTTTGGCCTCATTAAGAAGAAAGTGGCCCTTCATTTGGCCAGATTTCAGTGCAACTTTTCTTGGATGATCAGTAACAAGCCTAGTTGTACATATCATCACCGTGTTCCGGTTGAATGATTTTGACGGAGTTATGTCCCTTTAAAGGTTTAAATACACAAACTTTGTCTGGACTAGTTCTCCTGAACGTCTCCCCCACATTTCAACTTAAAGGGATGATCAGCACCAAGCATAGTTGTGCATATCTTTGTCGCGTTCCAGTTAACAGATTTAAAGGTTTCTGATACACAAACATTTTTCGGGCTAGTTCTCCTGAACCCCTGGCTGGATTTTAACCGAAACTTGACAAGGTTGATCAGTACAGGTCTAGTTGTGCAAATCATTGCCGTGTTCCGGTTGAATGATTTTTGGCAGAGTTATGGCCCTTTAAAGGTTTTAATACACAAACTTTGTCTGGACTAGTTCTCCTGAACGCCTCCCAACTTTCAACGAAACTTTACAGGGATATGATTAGCAGCAAGCATAATTGTGCATATCATCATGGCATTCCGGTGTTAACAGATTTTTGATGGAGTTATGGGCCCTTTAACATTGTCGGGCTAAGTTCCTCGAACCCTTGACTGGATTTTAACGAAACTTGCAAGATGATCAGTATCAAGCCTAGTTGTGCATATCTTCGCCATATTCGGGTTGAATGATTTTTGGCAGAGTTATGGCCCTTTAAGGTTTTAATAGCCAAACGTTGTCCAGATTATTCTCTTCTGAACTCCTTGCTGCATTTCAGCGAATCTTGATGGGGATGATCAGTACCAAGCCTAGTTGCACCTGTCATTGCCGTGTTTTGGTTGAATGAATTTTGGCAGAGTTATGGACCCCTTAAAGGTTTTAATACACTAACTTTGTACAGACTAGTTCTCCTGAACCTCTGGTTGGATTTCAGTGAATATTTGTCAGGGACAATCAGTACCAAGGCTAGTTGCGTTAACCCTTCACCCATGTTCTGGTTGAACAATATTGAAAGAGTTATGGCCCCTTATACATAAACTTTATCTAGAGCAGTAGAGTGTCCACAGGCCCTCTTGGGCCTCTTGTTTGTTTTTCTTATGACCTGTCAAGCTGGGCTATAGGTTATAAACTTTGCACACCTATATACTCTTAATAAACTATTACAGATTGTTGCATACAAGTATAATGGACCCTATTGTAATAAGTTGCCGGGAAAAATATGAAATAATCTTATAATATGGGCTTTTGAAAAATATTATATTGTATGTGCTATATTGTACAAGCTACTTATATAATGGACTGCACGTTAATATGCAATGTTATACTTATGTACGCATGCCAAATATATAATAATTGTATATTGTAGATTGTTGAAAAATGTATAAAGTATAGTATATTATAGGCTTTTTGATTGAATGGCTAATAATCTCAGATATCTCATAGTATAGGCTGCTGAATTAAAATAAAATGAACTGATATAAAAGACCAAACGGTTATATTTGAAATGATTTCATATAACAGGTTATTTATTAGATGAAATGAACTTTTACAGATGACCTGACCAACACGTATAACAATTATATATAACAGGTGCTAGGTTGAATGTTTAATGCTTTTGTATGTTGGTTCTACTGCACAATGTTGTTTTAATTCAAACTAGAAAATGAATTCACAATGTGCATTGCGGGGTATATAGAGTTTAGACTTGAATATATGTATAGTGTAATTATGTTGAGATATTTAAGAAAAAGGCAAAAGTCCATATCCCTTTATTCTTTTATACGGGATTTGTTCATATCAATATGTTCATAATTTTGTTAATTGGACATATTCTTGTTTTGACGTCACTCATGCATAACCCATATTCTATTTCCTTCTTCTCTTATGTACTCGTCTCACTAAAGGCTTTCTATGGAGGGTGTTCGGACGCAATGATTACCTTACACTATGTTTCTTCTTCTCGAAGCATACAGATATCTTCAATTTTATTAATCTTAAATGAATATCAAAATATGTACCTTTAATGTTAAAGGTCTTGGTGAAACCAAGAAACGAAGACAAATTTTTCGAATGGCTTAAGAAAAATAATAACTCTATATGTTTTTTACAAGAATTACATTGTTCACCGAACCATTACGACAAATGGAAAAACGAACGGGGTCATGGCGCATATTTTAGTGGCAATAGCACAAATGGCAAAGGTGTGGGCATCCTTCTTAATTCTAATTTTTCATATAAAGTTATAGAACATCAGGTAATTGTTGAAGGCAGACTTCATGCATTAAAAGTTTATGTTGAAAATAGGGAGGTTTTACTTTTAAATGTGTATGGTCCAAATAGTGATGACGTTACATTCTTGGAAAAAATTGACAGTTTTATAAGTGAACATGAAGGGGAAACGCTTATTATAGTTGGGGGGGATTTTAATACCGTCATTAATATCGAAAAGGATAAAACAAACGGTAATCAAGAGGGAAATCGAAAAACTAGAGATAAAGTTAATAATATTATTTCATACTATGACGTGAATGATATATGGCGAATATTAAACGAAGATAGCACGCACTATACTTGGCATTCAAACCACAAGCCTCCTATATTTTGTAGGCTTGACTATTTTTTGATATCTACAAATATTGTCAATGACGTTTCGAAATGTAAAATCTCCGCTGGACTACTCAAAGATCACTCTGTTGTATATTTTAATATAAATTTGTCAAAACACCCAAGGGGACCTGGATATTTTAAACTTAATAGCAGCGTTCTTCTCAATAAGGATTATCAAAAAAATATACGGGAAGGCATTAAAGAAATAACGGAAATAAATAAAGACTGCAACCCAAACACGTTACACCAAAACACGTTATGGGAAATAATGAAAAAAAGAAGAAAGATTTAAAAGAAGAGAAAAATGTTACAGCGGAAATAGATAAAATAGAAAAAAGCTAGCAGACGATATAAATAATAATGAATTATTAAACTTTTAAATGTAGAAAAACAAAAGTTGAAGAAAATAATAGAAAAACATACAGATGGAATTATTTTAAGGTCTAATAGAAGGGGCAGAAAAAAATGTGAAATATTTCTCAAATTTAGAAAAACGAAACGCAGAAAGGAAAACAGTTACAAGACTTATTAAAGATGATGCAGAAGTAACAGATTATAAGGATATTTTGACAGAAACCAAGGATTATTACGAAAAGTTATATAAACGAATTGAAACTATAGAATCGATGCGATTTTTTTTTCCAAATGCAAATGTAGAAAAACTTAACGAAGAACAGAAACATATTTGTGAAGGAAAACTAACCGAATATGAGTGCTCAAGCTCTTAAGGCAATGAAAAATAACAAAAGTCCAGGATCTGGTTGAATTACAACCGAATTCTATAAAATATTCTGGAACGACATTAAACCATTTTTCATAAAGTCAATAAATCACTCGTACGACACAGGAAGTTTAACTACATTACAACGACAAGGAATTATTACATTGCTACCGAAAAATGATAAAGAATTAACCAAGTTAGAAAATTGGCGACCGATAATGTTACTAAATATAGATTATAAAATTGCAACAAAGTCAATAGCAAATCGTATTAAAAATGTTATTCCGTCTATTATACGTTCAGCTCAAACAGGGTTCATACAAGAAAGGTATATCGGAAAAAATAGTAGAATGCTTTTTGATGTACTAGAGTTTTTAAACGATAATGATAATGCAGGCATTTTATTTTTTGCAGATTTTGAAAAAGCATTCGACAGCTTAAATCATGATTTGATTTTTAAGTGCTTAGAGTATTTTAACTTCGGAGAATCTCTAGTAGGCTGGATAAGATTATTCTATAATAATATACAAAGTTGTGTTTCAAATAATGGTCACATGTCAGAAGGATTTACAATACAAAAGGGGGTAAGACAAGGATGCCCATTATCTCCAATTTTATTTATTATAGCTATTGAAATATTGTCTATTGCAGTTGCCCAAGATGAAACTATTAATGGTATAAGAATTACAAACCAAGAATTTAAACAGACATTCTTTGCTGATGATGCTACTTTTATCACAGACGGGTCATGTAGATCTTTTGAAAATTTAAATAACGTTATAGAAGACTTTCGAGGAATTTCAGGTTTAAAACTTAATACAAAAAGTCAACTGTTCTACGCGCAGGGTCTATAGCTAAAAGTAATATAGAATTTTGTAAGAGTAAAAAGTTGATATGGACATCAGACAAAGCAACTACTTTAGGGATGGTTTTTACAAATAATAAAGGGAAAATGCATGAATATAACCTAGACCCAAAAATAAAAGATTTTAATAGGTGTCTTAATAGTTGGCGAAAGTACAATTTATCACTATTGGGAAGAATTACAGTCATAAAAATGTTTGCTCTACCTAAACTCATATATCCACTATCAGTTCTTGAAAACCCACAAAAAGATATCATGAAAAAAATAACTCGAGCTACTTTCAGTTTTCTTTGGGACGATAAACCAGATAAGATAAATAGAGAAACCATTATACAAGATTATGAAAATGGAGGGCTTAAAATGATTAATATAGAGTTTTATCTTAATTCTTTAAAATGCAGTTGGATTAAGAGAATTTTAGATGATAGTAATAAAGGACATTGGAAAGAACTATATGTAAATGAAATAAATAAATTAGGAGGAAAACTGCTTTTTGAAGGTAATTTAAATACTACAGATGTAAAACGTTTAAAAATAAGGGGAACGTTTCTTACAGAAATAATAGAAAGTTGGGCATATGTGAATTTTAGGCAGACTACAGACAACATTTCCAAAGAGATAATATGGAACAATTCAGCAATTAAAATCAATGGCAATAAATACTGATCAACGGCAAACCAACATATTTAAAAACTGGGAAAATCGTGGGATAAAATATATTGAACAGTTATACGATTATACAAATAGAAGATTTTTCACATTTCCTGAATTCAAACAAATTTATGATATTAGCGAAGTAGATTTTTTAAAATACCATTCACTTATTACAAGTATACCACCTGACTGGAAAGAAAAACTCAAGACAGAAGCAATAAACAACATGGAAAACAATAAATTTTCCCTTGTCAAAAAAAGCTACCTAATATACGTACGTTTTGCGTAGCTAAAATTATTTCAAAAGCTATGTAAAACAACTTTTTTTACGCAGCTTTTACGCAGGTGCCAATACCACTAGCTTTTACATAGCTATTATGCAGGTCTGCATAAACGAAGATTTTACGCAGATCTCTGTAAAAGCTGCGTAAAACGCAGCTTTTACGTAGCTATTACCCAGGTCTGCATAAACGAAGATTTTACGCGGATCTCTGTAAAAGCTGCGTAAAACACAGCTTTTACGCAGGTACCAATACCGCTAGCTTTTACGCAGGTCTGCATTAACGAAGCTTTGATGCAGATCTTTGTTAAAGCTGCGTAAAAGCTTCGCAATAGCTGCGTAAAAACTGGCGGTATTGGCATAAAACACAGTTTTTACGCAGCTATTACGAAGCTTCTGTGCAGATCTTTGAAAGCTGCGTAAATGAAGGATTTAAAAAGCTTTGTCTTTCTTTTTCAATAAAGGGTCCTCCGAGGGCTAGTGAAAATCTGAGCAGATATAAATGGAAACGTAAATGTGGACAAAATGATGCGCCACAATAAGCACTACAGGTCAAAGATAAGCACTACAGGTCTTTGACCGCTAGAGCATGGAATACATAAGGATGTGATCAATAAGAAACAATCAGTAATAAAGGCAATAAAGTTTATATGTACTAAAATCTAGGTCCCCTGTACAGGATTCAAATTTAACAGAATAAATAACATCACTATATCTCAGCAGCAAACGTTGAACAGTACATGGAAATAACATGTTACATTATTTTAATCTTAAAAAGTGATATTGGTGAAACGGCAGAAATGAAATTTAAAGCTATTTGACACTGGAAAAGTGTTTCCTAAGCATTTTTATATTGAAATATTTAAACTATAAAACATACAACTGATATGCAAAATGCAATGTGAAAAAATAAACTATAAACGAAACATCTATTTAATTTCACTTTAACATGAAAAAGTTGGAACTAAATATTAATTCCAAACAGCAGGAGGAGAACATTTTGGTAGAAACACTTGCAGACTGAATATAATATTGAGCACTTATTTACATTAAATATACACTGAACTTGCTTTGTTAACGTCTAATATTTTTAAAATATCCATAATTTCTGATTCGGTAACAGAAATATTGTCTAAACAGGCATCTGTTTTTGTAACAAAATTTGGTAAAACTGCAATCGTTTCATCGATTGAGGCAATTGAAACAAAAAAATCATTTAAACAGTTTGCTTTATCAACATCAGATACAGAATATATTATTTCTCCGTTCGATAATGTAGTTTTTAATGGGGGTATAGTTTCAGAATGTTTGTTTGACTTAATAAGGTGTTTTAAAATTTTCCAATATTGACGAGGATTGTTTGAACTGGATTCCATTAATATACTTTCTATATTATTTAAAAAACGTTCGTTTGCATATTTTTTTAAATTATTGACTTTATTTCTGAGACGTTTGTATGATATCCAATCCGAATTAGAATGAGATTTAATTGCGATACGTTTTTTTCGGTCACGTTGTCTTGAAGTTCGACGAATCTCAGAATCATACCAAGGTTTATCATTCGGTCGTATAGTTACTTGTTTAGAGGGTATGCATATTTGAATTAATTCCATAAACTTACTCGTAAAATCATTGCTCGCAACTTCTAAATCATTATTATGAAGAAAGGACCAATCAGTATCTTCTATGAGTCTGTTTAAATTGATAAAATCACCATTTTTATAATTCCAAACTTGTCTTGTGAATGATGATGTAATAATTTGATTAAAATTAAAACAAATGTATGTACCGAAATGGTCAGTAACGTCCCGTGGTGTTATAATAATACCAAAGTCATGTGCTTTAACAGAATCTGACATAACTACTGGATCAGTTAAAGTCAGTGACTCGGGTTGGTTCTGTAATTACATCGGTGAGATTATTAATCAACATTATATCTCTCAGCTGGTGATTATTCAAGTTTAACTGGTCCTTATTTACATCTCCAACTATAATTATACTCTTTGCTCTTTCTAACGATTGCTCAATACTTAAATTAAATCTGTTCCAGAAGTCTACATTACTATTAGGTTTACGATGAACAGTGCATATAAGTATGGTTTCGTTACGATTTTTAATTTCAATCCATATTGATTCTGGTAAAATATGTTCGAGTTCATGTACTCTGTTGGATATTATATTTGACGAAACATACAATAAAATACCTCCAGAATGAGCAGTGTTGTCTTTCCTCTAAGTAGTAACAAAATTTTCAATAAGTAAGAAATCGTCAGTTATTTCATGTGTAAGATGTGTCTCGGTAAAACACAACATATCAAAGTCAGTATAATTATCCTTAATAAATTCAAGTTTATTTCAAGCTGTAGTTGGCGCAGTTCCTCCAATAGTTGCTGTTTTAGCAAGTAAAACAAGAATAGCAGAAAAAAAGACTTTGTTAAAAACACATCATAGAAGTTTTAAACAACTTCTTTCATATGTCCAAACAACCATAGGACTAGCAAATGATGAAGAGGTAATCAGAATTGCCTTTAATAAAATGTTAGAAATTCAAAAGAATGATAACTTTACAGAACCTCTGGAAATGTATATAATTTTTTTTAAGTTAAACGGTCATGGCATTCAGTCGTAATTCAACTTGTTTCCATATCCTATCATACTTTTCTCTGGTTGATTTTGTTTTAATCGATTTTGTTTCTTTTTCTATTTTTAATATTTTAAATATTTTCTGAAAAATGTATTCAAATTTGATTGATCTTTTTCGACCTTCTAGCTTATCCAAAATTTTTACAATTTTATAAAAGAAATCTTCAAATCTTTGTCTATTTTTAGAAGACAAATCATATGCTACCAAGTATTTATCCAAATGGTACTTTCTGTGGTAAATAGTTTTTTTTCGGTTATAGTTGTAACCTGTGATAAGATTATAACCATTGTGAGTGCCACAATTAAGACAAATACGCTCGTTATCGAAAAACTTCACAAGTATCATTACAATTTATACATGCATAAGCACACTTGTAACACAGCTTGGCTCTGGTACAATATTTACAAAGCTTCTTTTTATTTAGTCATGTAAAATAAGATGCAATCTGAGCACACCCCAGGAGGATCAATAATATCTAAAACTCTTTTACAATATTTGCAATTCATTATATTATAATATAGCATTATATATTGAAATATAGGCTTAAAAAATATTATCTTACGTAATATTATAATGGAACAAGTAGAAAAGAAAATTAAAAACTTTAAGGAAGATCAAATGACATATGCCCAAACTATTGATTTTGAAGATATGAGTAAACTTGACAAAGAGTTAATAGTTTACAAACTTTCAAGATCTGACTGAAAGAATTATAACAATGACACAACAACTAAAATTACCATGGAAAATACAAAAAACAGATATAATCAAACTGCATGCTTTTTGTAAACAAGAGGCCCAGTAGGGCCTGTGAACGCTCTACTGGCTGTTATACCATTGATGAATCGAGTCGTACTACATGGTGTCTAGAGTGTACACAAGGTTTTTCAAGTATTTGACCTAGTGACCTAGTTTTTGACCCCATGGGACCCATTTTCGAACTTGACCAAAATATAATTAAGACAACATTTCGACAATGTTTCATCAAGATCGGGTCAGAAATATGGCCTCTAGAGTGTACTAGTGACATAGTTTTTGACCCTGTGTGACCCTGTGTGACCCATTTCCGAACTTTAGCAAGCTATAATTGAGACAAATATTCTGACAAAATTGCATCAAGATCGGGTCAAAAATATGGCCTCTAGAGTGTACACACGATTTTTCCAAAGTTTGACCTAGTGACCTAGTTTTTAACACCATGTGACCCATTTTTGAACTTGACCAAGATATAATTAAGACAAACATTTTGACAAAGAGTGTACACAAGGTTTTTCCAATATTTGACCTAGTGACCTAGTTTTTAACCCCATGTGACCCATTTTCAAACTTGACCAAGATATAATTAAGACAAACATTCTGACAAAGTTGCATCAAGCTCGGGTCAAAAATATGGCCTCTAGAGTGTACACAAGGTTTTTCCAATATTTGACCTAGTGACCTAGTTTTTAACTGTATGTGACCCATTTCCAAACTTGATCAAGATATAATTAAGATAAACAATTTGACAAAATTTCATCAAGATTGGGTAACAAATATGACCTCTAGAGTGTACACAAGTTTTTTCAAGTATTTGACCTAGTGACCTAGTTTTTGACCCCACATGACCCATTTTTGAACTTGACGAGATTTTATTGAGACAAACATTCTGACAAAGTTTCATCAAAATCGGATCAAAAATATGGCCTCTAGAGTGTACACACGGTTTTTCCAAAGTTTGACCTAGTGACCTAGTTTTTAACACCATGTGACCCATTTTTGAACTTGACCAAGATATAATTAAGACAAACATTTTGACAAAGTTTCATCAAGATTGGGTCAGAAATACGGCTTCTAGAGTGTACACAAGGTTTTTCAAGTATTTGACCTAGTGACCTAGTTTTTAACCCCATGTGACCCATTTTCAAACTTGACCAAGATATAATTAAGACAAACATTCTGACAAAGTTGCATCAAGCTCGGGTCAAAAATATGGCCTCTAGAGTGTACACAAGGTTTTTCCAATATTTGACCTAATGACCTAGTTTTTGACCCCACATGACCCATTTTCGAACTTGACCGAGATTTCATTGAGACAAACAATTAAGATAAACATTCTGACAAAGTTGCATCAAGCTCGGGTCAAAAATATGGCCTCTAGAGTGTACACAAGGTTTTTCCAATATTTGACCTAGTGACCTAGTTTTTAACTTCATGTGACCCATTTTCGAACTTGATCAAGATATAATTAAGATAAACAATTTGACAAAGTTTCATCAAGATTGGGTAACAAATATGACCTCTAGAGTGTACACAAGTTTTTTCAAGTATTTGACCTAGTGACCTAGATTTTGACCCACATGACCCATTTTTGAACTTGACCAAGATTTCATTGAGACAAACATTCTGACAAAGTTTCATCAAGATCGGGTATAAAATATGGCCTCTAGAGTGTACACACGGTTTTTCCAAAGTTTGACCTAGTGACCTAGTTTTTAACACCATGTGACCCATTTTTGAACTTGACCAAGATATAATTAAGACAAACATTTTGACAAAGTTTCATCAAGATTGGGTCAGAAATACGGCTTCTAGAGTGTACACAAGGTTTTTCAAGTATTTGACCTAGTGACCTAGTTTTTAACCCCATGTGACCCATTTTCAAACTTGACCAAGATATAATTAAGACAAACATTCTGACAAAGTTGCATCAAGCTCGGGTCAAAAATATGGCCTCTAGAGTGTACACAAGGTTTTTCCAATATTTGACCTAATGACCTAGTTTTTGACCCCACATGACCCATTTTCGAACTTGACCGAGATTTCATTGAGACAAACAATTAAGATAAACATTCTGACAAAGTTGCATCAAGCTCGGGTCAAAAATATGGCCTCTAGAGTGTACACAAGGTTTTTCCAATATTTGACCTAGTGACCTAGTTTTTAACTTCATGTGACCCATTTTCGAACTTGATCAAGATATAATTAAGATAAACAATTTGACAAAGTTTCATCAAGATTGGGTAACAAATATGACCTCTAGAGTGTACACAAGTTTTTTCAAGTATTTGACCTAGTGACCTAGTTTTTGACCCCTCATGACCCATTTTTGAACTTGACCGAGATTTCATTAAGACAAACATTCTGACAAAGTTTCATCAAGATCAGGTCAAAAATATGGCCTCTAGAGTGTACACACGGTTTTTCCAAAGTTTGACCTAGTGACCTAGTTTTTAACACCATGTGACCCATTTTTTAACTTGACCAAGATATAATTAAGACAAACATTTTGACAAAGTTTCATGAAGGTTGGGTCAGAAATACGGCTTCTAGAGTGTACACAAGGTTTTTCAAGTATTTGACCTAGTGACCTAGTTTTTAACCCCATGTGACCCATTTTCAAACTTGACCAAGATATAATTAAGACAAACATTCTGACAAAGTTGCATCAAGCTCGGGTCAAAAATATGGCCTTTAGAGTGTACACAAGGTTTTTCCAATATTTGACCTAGTGACCTAGTTTTTGACCCCACATGACCCATTTTCGAACTTGACCGAGATTTCATTGAGACAAACATTCTGACAAAGTTTCATGATGATTGCATCAGAAATGTGGCCTCTAGAGTGTACACAAGCAAAAGTTAACGGACGGACGACGGACGGACGACGGACGACGGACGACGGACGACGGACGGACGACGGAAGACGGACAACACACCATCCCATAAGCTCTGCTGGCCCTTGGCCAGTAGAGCTAAAAACGAATTAAATTAGCAACTGATACTGGTTTTCCTGAGATTGCTTTTATGACCTACTGTTAACTGGGGGGATTTCAATAATTGTTTGGGCTGGTTAATTGAATATAATATAATCTATAATATATGGAAAGTTATATAGAACAAATTTATAGATTTAAATGTGCAGATAAAGCCGCTGACTGCTACAAGCAAAAATCACATCTCAAGTATAAATTAGCAGACGATATTGAAGCTTTTAAAAAAGACTGGAAGATAAAAACTGAGATTGAGTATAACAATGCTGTAAAGCTTCTCACAGATAAGGCAGAATTTTTTTTAGTGCAATTGAAGAAAAGACAGACAGAGAGATTAAATGGTTTAAAAGTGAAAAGCTTAGAGTACTTCAGGAAAAAGACCCCTTGTGAAAAGATTTATGCATGTCTGATTTTTTAGCTCTACTGATCAGAGATCAGCAGAGCTTATGCCGTGGTGCGGCGTCCGTCGTCCGTCTGTCTGTCCGTCTGTCCGTCCGTCTGTCTGTCCGTAAACTTTTTTTTGTAGCGACTACTCCTCTGAAACTACTGAATGGATTTTCAAGAAACTTTACAGAAATGTTGCCCATGAAGTCTAGTTGATCCTAGCAAAAATTCATGTTGATGTGAAATCCAAGATGGCCGCCAGATCTAAAAATAGGTTTTTAAAAAACAAGTTTGTAGCGACTTCTTCATGAAAACTTTAAGTGATATTGATATGGGACTTTTTCTAAAATGATCAGCATGACATGATGTTGGTCCTTGTCGAAAATCGTTTTGATTCGACGTTAAACATGGCTGCCAGCGGCCATCTTTGTTTACATAGAGTTATATAATGAAAACTTGTAGCGACTACTCCTCTGAAACTACTTGACGGATTTTCATGAAACTTCACAGGAATGTTGCTCTTGATGTCTAATTGATCCTAGCAAAATTTCAGGTCGGCCGGAAATTCAAGATGGCCGCCACGGCTAAAAATAAATTTTCAAAATACAAGTTTGTAGCGACTACTTCTTGAAAACTATAAGTGATATTGATATGGGACTTTTTCTAAAATGATCATCATGATATGGTGTTGGTCCTTGTCAAAAATCGTTTTGATTCAACGTTAAACATGGCTGCCAGCAGCCATCTTTGTTATCATACAGTTATATAGTAAAAACTTGTAGCGACTACTCCTTTGAAACTACTTGACAGATTTTCATGAAACTTTACAGGAATGTTGCTCTTAATGTCTAATTGATCCTAGCAAAATTTCAGATCGGCCAGAAATTCAAGATGGCCGCCACAGCTAAAAATAGATTTTTAAAAAAGAAGTTTGTAGCGACTACGTCTTAAAAACTATAAGTGATATTGATATGGGACTTTTTGTAAAATGATCAGCATGACATGATGGTTATCAGAGTCAAACATTATTTTGATTCGACGTTAAACATGGCTGTCAGCGGCCATCTTTGTTTACATAGAGTTATATGATGAAAACTTGTAGCGACTATTCCTGTGAAACTACTTGACGGATTTTCATGAAACTTCACAGGAATGTTGCTCTTGATGTCTAATTGATCCTAGCAAAATTTCAGGTCGGCCGGAAATTCAAGATGGCCGCCACGGCTAAAAATAATTTTTCAAAAAACAAGTCTGTAGCGACTACTTCCTGAAATCAAAATCAATCAGTAGAGCTTCAAGGTCATTGACCTCTTGTTTAAATATTTAGGCTTAAAGAAATAATCTCTTGTAGTATTATATAATGAGTATCCGAGAAATTGAAACATCTCCAAAACAGTATAGCAAGGTTTTTAAAGTAAATGTTATCAGTAATGACCCGCTCACTCAACTGCAGAAAACAGAACCAAGCGTTATAAAATTTCCTAAAATGGAACTAAGAAAAACGGGCAGCTTTAAATTAATTGTTGATGTGAAACATACTTTTAAAAAAACATCAATGGGGGACATAGCAACAGGTCCTGCAACCACATACAAAACTGCTTACTTTAATTCTAAAGCGGCAACAATATTAACCGAAAATAATATTATCGAGGCGCTGGACAAAGCACGTGAGGAAATTGTAAATAGAGTTAGAAATTGGATTCAGATAGGAAGTGGTTGGCAAATTGAGGTATTAGATGCACACTACATCATTCGAATAAAGTATAAGCCTTTACGGGGTAGCACGTGTTTAGATTTACCAAAAGAACTGCAACACAACAAAAAAGGTTTAAGAAGATAATGAATGCTTTAGATGGTGCCATTTGGCTTCTAAATTCCCTGTCAATAATAAACCACAAAGAATAACAAAGTACAAAAAGCATATTGGAGATCTAAATTATAAAGGAATTACATTTCCTGTTAACAAATCCCAAAAATCGAAAAACAAAACAACATTTGTTTTAACATATTTGGATATGAAGATAATCAAGTATACGCTTAGTATATATAAAAAAATAAAGCAGAGAAAACGTGTCATCGAAAAAGGAAAAAATCATTATGTATGGATAAAAAAGATTAACGGGTTAATGTATAATCAAACAGGACACAAAGAAAAAAAATGGTTTTGCAAAAGATGCTTGCAGTGCTTTAAATTAGAAAGGACGCTAAAAAAGCATGAGCCTGATTGTCTTTCACTTAACGGAAAACAAGCAATAAAAATGCCAAACAAAGATGAAAAGGTTAAGTTTAAAAACTATGACAGGCAACTAATGGTTCCGTTTGTTATATATGCTGATTTTGAAGCAGTAACCGAAAGTATTTCTTCAGCATCAAACAATCCTAAAAAATCACATATAGAAGCATATCAAAAGCATACTGATTGCAGTTATGGGTATAAGGTTGTTTGTTGTTATGATGATCTATATTCAAAACCAGTTGTAACGTATAGAGGACCAAAGGCTGTTTACAAGTTTTGGAAAAAATGATAGAAGAAGAAAAGTGGTGTAAGAAAACTATGATTGCACATTTTAAGAAAGATTTGGTAATGTCACCGAAAGAAGAAGCTAAATTCCAAAAATCTAAATCATGTCATATTTGTGGTAATGGTTTTTCAATAACTCTTAAAAAAGATGACCCAGGTCGTACAGTAGCATATGAAAACTCCGTTAGAAAAGTTAGAGACCATTGTCATATAACTGGAAAGTATGGAGGAAGCGCTCATGACATATGTAATATTAATTTCAGGCTAACTAAAAAAATACCTGTCGTGTTTCATAACTTGAGAGGATATGACTCTCCCTTCATAATGCAGCACATCGGAAAGTTTAAACAAAAAATAAATGTTATACCGAATAACATGGAAAAGTATATGGCTTTCATGTTAGGAAAAGGTTTGGTATTTATTGATAGTTTTCAGTTTATGTCCCAATCATTAGATAATCTAGTAAAAAACGTTCCGTCGTTTCAATACATATCTCAGGAATACTCTGGCGACAAGTTAGAATTAATAAAAAGAAAAGGTGTTTATCCTTATGATTACGTGAACAGTTTTGAACGTTTTAAGGAAGCTAAATTACCTAGCAAAAATAACTTTCATTCTCAATTAAATGATGAGCACAATTCAGATGCAGATTACGATCATGCTAAAAACATATGGAAAACATTTAAGATTAAAAATATGGGAGAATATCATGATCTGTATCTTAAGACTGATGTGCTGTTGCTGACAGATGTTTTTGAAAACTTTAGAAAAATGTGTATTGAGTATTACAAATTAGATCCTTGTCATTACTTCAGTAGTCCTGGTTTAGCCTGGGATGCAATTATTGCCTTAAGATGACTGGTATCCAACTTGATTTAATAACTGATATTGAACAATATTTGTTTGTGGAAAAAGGATTAAGAGGTGGTACGAGTTATATCGCAAACAGATATTCACAGGCTAACAATAAATATATGAAAAACTACGACAAGAAAAAAGGAAGCAAGTACATAAGGCCAAAAAAAAAAATACCTGTGTTTCCGGTGGCCCGACCGACCCTATTTTTAAGGGGCCGATCCTAAAACTTTTTATGGAAAAAAAAAAAAAAATTAAAAAAAAAAAAAAAAAAAATTGTTTATTTGTTCTGAACAATGATTTATCACAATATATCGAGGTAAACTTACATCACAGAGAAACTTTCAGCTGTATCATCAACTTGTATGGGGTTTATGTGATAAATACATGTAGAATCTCACAATGTCTTGCTCCAAAAAAAAAGAAAAAAAAAGAAAAAAAAAAAAAAAAAAAATGCCTACCTACCGACCCTATTTTTTCAGAGCATGCAATAGGAAACACACCTATTTTTTTTGGCCTAATATATCTTGATGCTTATAACTTGTATGGGTGGGCTATGTGTCAACCGTTACCTACTGGCAACTTCAAGTGGGTTGATAAGTTTGAAAAAGGAAAATCAAATTACATTGTTGAGTGTGATATCGAGTATCCCAAGAAACTGCATGACTTGACTAATGACTATCCTCTAGCCCCGGAAAGTTACATAAAAGATGAGTGGTTGTCAGACTATTGTAAAAATTTAAAACAAAAGTTTAATTTAGGACATTGCAATGTTAATAAACTTGTTACAACACTAAAAAATAAAGAAAAGTATGTCGTGCATTTTAGAAACTTAGAATTGTATAAAACACTTGGATTAAAGGTGACAAAAATACATTGAATACTACAGTTTGACGAATCAGAGTGGTTAAAGACATACATAGACTTTAATACTGCCAAGAGAACAGCTGGTAAAAATGCTTTTGAAAAGGATTTTTTCAAACTGATGAACAATTCAGTTTTTGGTAAAACTATGGAATATTTGAGAAAAAAAATTAATGTTAAATTAACACACGATGAAGAGGTTCTCTTAAAATATGCAGCAAGACCTTCATTCATTTCTTGTAAAATGTTTAATGAAAATTTATTTGCCATAAACAGAATAAAAGAACGATTAGTTTTAAATCGTCCTTGTTATGATGGCATGTGTATTTTAGACTTATCAAAAATAAATATGATGAAAAAGCTAAGTTATTATTTACTGATACCAATTCCTTGTGTTATGAAATAAAAACAAAAGATGTGTATGCAGACTTTTACAAGGATAAAGAACTTTTTGATAATTGTGATTATGATCCAGAAAGTAAGTTTCATTTTAATGATAATAAAAAGGTTAAAATGAAAGATGAAACTTGTGGAATACCCATTGTTGAATTTGTTGGACTACAAAGTAAACTACACTCAAGAGATATGAAAACGCAACACGGGAATTTCCGCTATATATTGTATGTACAATATGCTGCTTTTAATCGAATGGTACATGACTACGTAAGACCTTTCCTTTTGGAAAAAATACTAAAACAACAAATAATACAGCAAATATTATTCTTTCAAAGTTTCATTATTGACAGAGTACGCGTTTAGTGCAATCATGTGAGCAAACTTAGGATGCAATATTTTGCAAACTATTTACGTTAAATACAGTACTGGACTAGCTCAGTTTTTCAAAGAGCAACTTCAACATTTATGAAGTTCTTGTTACAAGGTGTAGTGTGATTAAAACGTCTACAACATCACAGTTGTGTCCTTTCTCTAATTAACTGCAACTTTTTGTTTACAAAACATCATGGAATTTCTTTGGAATATTATGTGCAATTAAGTGTGCAGTATATACAATATATAGCGGAAATTCCCGTGTTGCATTTTCATATCTCTTGATTGTATATTCGTATATGTTAGATAATGAGGTTAGTACAAAAAAATGTAAGGGTGTTAAAAAGTGTGTTGTTAAAAAACAGATAGCACATAATGATTACAAAAAGATTTTGTTTACGGCAACAGAAGCTCACCATGAGATGAAAGTTATTAGATCACAAAAACATAACATAAGCAGCTATGGAATAAATAAAAAAAGTTTATCAGCTTTACACACTAGATAATGGACAAGATACGTTAGCATACAAGTAAAAAATGATATGCAGAGCGATGATGACGACTACTGTCCGGTTCCGTCTGACTTTGCCTAATGAATTGCAGATGTTATTAGTCGAATAGCATGAGAGAAATATTATGTTATAAAAATGACAAACTGGATTGATAGTAGTATAGATAGGGGGTTTTGGCGATAGTTTCCCAGAGTGGGTTTGCTCAAGCAACTAATAATATGTGTCAGGGCTTTTGGCCCAAGTATGCCTATCATTTAGATTTTTTGTAAATGATGGTGTACTTGAGTTAACAGCCATGGCTGACACATTTTACAGTTGCTTGGGGTTTGAAGCCCGCTCTGGGAAACTGGCCCAAAATCCCCCCTATACTACTGATATTGATATGGGACTTTTTCTAAAATGATCAACATGTCATGATGTTGGTCCTTGTCGAAAATCATTTTGAATCGATGTTAAACATGGCTGTCAGCAGCCATCTTTGTTTACATAGAGTTATCTAGTAAAAACTTGTAGCAACTACTCCTCTGTAACTACTTGACGGATTTTCATGAAACTTCACAGGAATGTTGCTCTTGATGTCTAAGCTCCCATGGAACCCAAATTATGATAGCCCATAAAATGTGTCCCATTTCACATCAAATTTTGCGTGT
>JAWPHD010023082.1:0-23135 GCA_037043455.1 Cyrtodaria siliqua | reverse complement strand
CTTTTTATTGTGTTACACCTAAATTTCGGCTAGTATACATATGCATATTATAAACAGTCTAATTAAAATTTTGATATATAGAAACACTTACTTACAGATGAACACCAGTTTTTACAGCAACTTATTTGCACTAAAAATAAAGTTTTTTGGTAATGAATGTGGTGTAACGTAAATCACAGAATAGTTTCAATATTTTTGAAGCGCTTCTCAACTTATATTAATAAAAGTACATGTATTATGTTTTTACATGGTTTTGATTTAATTGATACTCAACGTTTTTAATGTGCATTGACATTTAATTGTAATGTAAGTAACATAGTTTACATGCACGTTACTCACTAAAGCCCAACGCTCAGAATTGATAGCACACCTGTCTCATTTTGAAACTTGTTGTATGTTCTTTCAGAAAATCATACAAAATCCCCGTGGGGGAGGGGGTCTACAGCCAGCTCAAGAACTAGTACATGCTATGTTGTATTTGTTCGAGAGGTTCTGTCATGTCATTTTTTTAACAAATTCCCATAAGGTATCAGCTAGAGCTGGCTTGTTTGCTTATAAAAGCAAATAAAATGTCAGCGTGCCATGCACTCCTTGTAAACATATGATGGGTCAATGGCTGGCAATATCGCCAGGTGGGAGTAGGAATGCTCCATAGAAGAAAGACGGCACTTTTTTCTCTCATCTTGTGATATGTCGGTGTAACCTGTATGTTTAAATTACTTTTTGAAGAAAAAAATCCAGATTTCGTTTATGTTTTATTTAAAACACATTTTCCTCCAACAAAATAAAGCAGCATTTACCACCTTCTCATGAGTTTTCTGAATATATTATTGCACATTGGACTGTGGAGAAATGTTATAATATATTTTATTTTTTCCGTTCTTTCTATGCACTTTTAATTTTTTACATCAATGCATTACAGAAATCAGCGATTTTAGTAATTTTTTCAACATTTTGCGTTAAAATATAAATACTTGAGCATATATGTTATATCTGATACAATAAATGACTTGGATATGTATAGTGTGCAACATTTTATTGCTTCAATTTGATGAGTTTATGTTCAAACTATCAAAAATTAATTCCAGATTCCGTCGATTTTTGACAGAAATACACATTTTTCGCCTGAAAATTACGGCAGTATTTTAAGCATCATATGGCTCAAGACGTTTTTCTACTTAATTATTCGACCTTTGTCTATCCAAAAATGTTACAATATGTCTTTATTCTATTCTAATAATATTTTTTCTAAGTTTTAACCCAATACCCCGGTGGATTACAGAAATCAGTGATTTTTGTCATTTTTTCTAACATTTTGCCCTCTAATGCCAATATTTGAGCACATATGTTATATATGATGCAAGGAAAAACTTGAATATGTATGCTGCGCAACATTCTATTGCTTCAATTTGATAAGTTTATGTTCGAACTATTTTTAAACTATAATTCCAGATTCCGGCGATTTTTGACAAAAATACACATTTTTCGCCCCAAAATTAAAGCATTTCCAAACATCATGCGGTTTTTGGACTTTTATCTATTTAATCACTAGACCTTACCCTACCCAAAAAGGTTACAATATTTATTTTTTCTATTGTATTAGATATATTTCTAATTTTTAGTTAAATATCCCTAGTGTATTACAGAAAGCAGCGATATTATTCAATTTTTTTTTTACCCAAAATATTTAAGTATCGAATCCATATATTATATGGTGGGACACGTAGAGATGCGTTCCGAGAAAGATTCCATCATTCAAATTGGTTCTAATATATTCCATTCATTTTCTAAAAGATATTTCCAGATTTCGGCGAAAATCGCAACGTTTACCCCCAAAACTCTGTAAAGCCCCAACGCTCAGATGGTACACATGTCTCATTTTGAAGCTTATTTGTATGTTCTTTCAGAAAATCATACCCTACAAAATTCACCCCCAGGGGGGGTGGGGGGGGGGGGGGGGGGCGGCGGGGGGGGGGGTGTAGTGGGGTCTACAGTAGCCCAAGGACTAATTATATCGCAGTTTTGATATTGCACCATTTTAGGAGGGTACCACAAATGTATTACCTTTCAGTTACCTTATTGTACCATCTTGGGAATGGTACCATTAGTGTAATATATTTCAGTTATATATTGCACTGTCTTAGGAATGCCACCAATAATTTAATATCGTGCAATAATAATAGTGTACCATCGTGGGAATAGAACTATTGATGTATTTAAACCTGTTGTTCACGCAATCTATAATGTGTAAAAGAATACTTTATGGAAACCAAAGTAATCAAAATGTCATCGAGATGCAATATATATAGTGGAAAGATAAGGCCTTACTTCCTAGAATCTACAACGAATTGGCACAAACATTGCTTCTTTTTGTGCGCGCAACTGTATGGCTTGATGTGGAGTGGGGGTGGGGGACTGTTTTAATTTTGAAAACATGAACTACTTCCGTTTAGACTTGGCCTAAAAACCGTGTCCTCTAGTAGCACGGCGTCGTGTACCTTATGAACTGTTGCTTCAGGTATTCAAGCGAATATAGTTTACATGTACTAAGTACTAAGTCTCCAATTTCAAATAAATAACATTAAAAAACGGCATTTAAACATAAATCGTTTATACACAGATTTTTGTTTCCTATGTCTTTTCTTATCTCAAAGAATGAGGATCTGTCCTGAGGAATAATTGTCATTGAACTGTTATGAGTGCCGTTAACTCTACGCTACTGTATCTCGATCACTGTTATGAGTGCCGTTAACTCTACGCTACTGTATCTCGATCACGCTAATCAAACAAGCTATGTTAACGGTCGCTGCGGTGGCAAGAGAAATCGGCTTACTAAAGATTTAATAGGCTATATGGAATCAGAAAAATTCGAATGGATTTAAATGTTCTCAAAATATTATTAAACTAAATCCTTTTCCAGAGAAGGACGGACATGGAGTCCCAGGTCTCTAGGTTAGGAGACAAGTCTATCAACTGGATTTCTATGAGATTAAAAGCACCAAAGATAATTATTTAAACAAACAATTTGGTTTTGGTTTTTCAATACTTTGGTAAACGATATTTGTGTGGTTGAGTCCAACGGAATATATGGTATTGGTATTAAACAGCCTCAGTGTGACTAGAGATTTTGATTTGTGAAGTATTAGAAGAAATAATCTTAGATCTAAATAAAATATCAACAAGAAATATCACTGTAAGTGATAAATGCCCCCGAAGTGTCCTTTGACCTCTAAGTATGACCTCGACGTTGGAGCCATGGACCTGGATTTTGTGGATTTTGTGGACGACATGGTTGTTATGAGCACTTGTGCCAAGTAATTTGAAAATCCGTCCAGGCATGCAAAAGTTATTGACCGGACTCGATTTGACCTTTAACCACTAAGTGTGACCTTGACCTTGGTGCCACAGACCTGGATTTTGTGCAGGACACATCGTCTTGTTGTGATGAGTATATGTGCCAAGTTATTTGAAAAATTCCGTCCATGAATGCCAGAGTTATTGACCGGACACAATTTGGCACAAAGTGTGACCTTGACCTTGCAGACCTGGGTTTTGAGCGCGACACATGGTCTTGTTATGATGATCAGTTGTGCCAAGTTTTTTAAAAATCCCTGCAGTGGTTGTGACGTTACGGTCCAGACGCGAAATTGCGTACCTGTTTTTGACCTGTAAACTTCAAATGTAACCTTGACCTTTGAGGTACGGATCTGGGTTTTGCGCGCGACACATTATCTTGTTACGGTGATCACTTGTGCCAAGTTATTTAAAAATCCCTGCTGGGGTTGTGACGTTACGGTCCGGACACGAAACTGAGTACCTGTTTTTGACCTATGAACTTCAAGTGTGACCTTGACCTTTGAGGTACTCACCTGGGTTTTGCGCGCGACACATCGTCTTGTTATGGTGATCACTTGTGCCAAGTTATTTAAAAATCCCTATGGGGTTGTGACGTTACAGTCCGGACACAAAATTACGTACCTGTTTTTGACCTATGAACTTCAAGTGTGACCTTGACCTTTAAGGTACGGACCTGGGTTTTGCGCGCGACACATCGCCTTGTTATGAAGATCACTTGTTCCAAGTTAATCACAAATCCATGCAGGGGTTTTGAAGGTACAGTCCGGACACGAACTGCGGAATGACGGACGGAATCCGGACAGACAGATAGACGTTGCGATTACTATACAATTTATTTTGCATAATATCATGTCTTAAAGCTACGGACGATATACTTAAACTAGTACTAACTCATGAATATGAACGAGTCACGGGTAAAGTAGTTTCAATTAGACGAGCAGCCAAAAAGTCGGTGTATAAGCCAGAATCGATGCATACAATATTACATTTTACCTAGCCTTCGTACAGGTAACATCGATCAATATACAGCTTCCAGTTATAGTTCATGAAAAAAATGCCCGGAACAAGATTTGAACCAGGAACTTTTAGCTTTTTTTTTGCTTGTTCATATAACCACTGGGCCACGAATAGTTGTTAGTACGTTGAAGCATTTTTAACACTTAATTGGTACTACCCAATAACAGCGCAGACACACAAACTTATCAACTGCACATCAAAAGATCGAGATAACGTGATTTTGAAACGGAATCTTAGTTTTATTGTGATAACATATTTTATTACATCACGCGTTAATTTACATGTGCCATATGATCTATTATATACAGATACGTATGAGGCGCGTTCAAATATGTTAAGGTAGTTTGAATTATAATAAATGGTACTAAACATACCATATTTTTCAAGAAGCCCTTGTAGTTTGGTAAATAGAACGATAGTCTGTAACTGGCTGTAAATTAAAAACATCGTGTGTTCAAGTCCGGAGAGAGTCAAACCTTTTTTCCCTTCAAATTATAATGCTACATGTACGATGTGCACCAATCCATTTATACAGTAAATGATGTCCTGTACGTAAATTTTATCGCTTAAATACAGGAATTCGCCAAGAGCTGGTGAACGTGAGGTTACAAAGAAAGACACGCCCACAAAGAAGAAGGCATTTAAATACAGGGTCTGTATCTTTAAAAGGTATTTGACTTTTTAGAAGTTTCAAATAAGACTTTAAATATGTTAACTTTTTCGATTTGATGTTCAGTGCGGACCTACACCCATTGCATTTGATTGCTGTGTTTTCTATAGGACCAATTTTCTCATTTTTCAAGGCACAATATAATACGAAGTGGGTTTGTTTTATGTTCCCTCATATTCTTTTTAGAATACTCCAACAAACATAAGACAGCGTTGATAAGCATAATACAATTCGAAAACTTTATGTTAGTGCAAAAATGCAAATTAAACAATTGATGACTTCACAGAAGTAAATGATGTCCCAAATGGAATATTTGAAATGCTTTATTGCCCAAAAAAGTGAAGGCAGAAAATAAATTCTAACAATTCGTTTTGTTGTATTTAGAAACTTTAACACTCAAACAATATATCAACCCAATTTAAATGGAAGAAATGAAATATTCAGACACACGCTATATAATTGCAACATCTTAGAAATCGTACCATTGATACAGTATCTTGCAGTATTGAAATCAATCACATGGGAATGGTACAATGATGCATTGTTTGCTGTAATAAAATTACACCATCTTGTAAATGAAACGAATCTGTGGTTGTTCATGTATTTTAATCAGTAGTTGCAGTAGGCTATCGTCTTTTCTAAGTCAATGCTTTGGGATAAAATCTTGATCGACGATTCTTAAAATATATATGTCAAAATACATTTCGATTCCGGGTTTGAAAATGGGAAGTTTTCTTATCTGTTTGAAGACACACTTGGAAAAGTTGCTTTCAAATGCCTTATGAAGAAGTCATGACTTCTTATATCACACTGATGGGACATTTTGCCTTTTTGAGAGCCAATGTTCAACATTGGTCTAAAATAGAAACACACATTTAATTAGTTACCCGTGGTATGATATTTTATTGAGGTAATATGATTCAAAATTAAACCACACATTAAAGGACACGTATATGATGCAAAAACGTTTATAGAAGTTATCAATGACACGTCTGTACAAAAGTAACTTGCAGTAATGGCTTTAGTTTAGTGCAGTGTTGCTACGAATCAGTAGTGTTATTTTTACTGGTCCGTTTGCAGGCGGGTAAACGTGTAGAGGTTTATGGCGCTGCTTAGGTCAGAACCATTGGTTTAATGGTTTGGATCAACGAGACTCAATTAAACATTTATTCTATTGAATGTGTTTGTTGCTTCCAAAGGATCTCCCTGATCAGTATTTATTTGTGTTAAATGCAGGCCCGTTGCGACACTGAGGGCCTCGGTATAAGTTTTGGGAATGTACATATTGTACATATAAACATCTTCAATATCGATAAATACATAATCATTGACAACAAATGTTTTTCTTTAAAACTTTTATTTTTTTCTTGGAAATAACAATAAAACTCAGGAAATAGGAAATCGCATTAAAAGAAATCGCGTGTTTGTGTGCGAGGGGGCGGGTTGCATACTTCTCCATGTAAAGTGATTTGCCTCGGTCAAATTTCAGGGCTAGATACGGGCCTGAAATGTGCCTAATTTTAACTGCAAAATATCGTTAAAAGCTTTTCGGAAGAATTAACTTTAAGGGTTACCAATTATTCTATTAAATATAGATTTAATCCCACGCTTTTAGCCATTATGTCAGTAACAAAAATGAAAGCCGATAACAAATTCCACCAACTTGATTAACTTTATTTATAAAATAAGTATACAAGTCGAACGGGAAATGCACAGAACACTGTTAACCCTAAAACACGCAAAAATACAAACATGAATAGCAATGTTAATAAGGCATATGACGTCATGGAACGGTCAGAACAGGTCAAACTTCACACTTACCCTACTGTAATCCCAATAAAACGGGGCAGTGTAAATAAAGAAATCCCCGCCATGAACTATTCTCTAACCAACAAGGAAGCATTAATAGGCAATATAAGTAAAACACGAAGATATTCGTGTATATATACAAAACATATTAGCCTAGAAAACCATAAAGAAGGTACTCAATGACTCGGCAGAAGCCAGAGCAACAAGAGAATAAACCAATGAGGGCACGACAAGACAATATTACAGACAAACATCAAACGTCTCCGTCCTTTTGGGCTTTAGGTAGACGTCATCATAGGGTCCACAACCTGTCCGGTCATCGCACAATTAAAAAGGAAAGCATAGTGGCGAATTGTGAATGGGTTCACCACCAAGCATGCAGTGCGTTGCAAAATGATAGGGCCATAATCTCTTTTGATAAACCTTTGAACAAGTTTAACAAAGATAGTATGATAGTGATCATGGCCAAGGATCTTACGAAGTTTGTAAATCACGTCACCATAGAAGTCAGGTTTTGATAGTCTTTGTCGCAGAAGAGTTCTTAAATTACTTTTATATCTGGAAAGAAGATCAGAGTCACGATGATACTATTTTGCAAAGGTTTTACGAAGTTTATGGTAAGGTAACCCTGATCGAGTAGCTTTTGAGTTATACTATGATTACAAATATTAAAGTCCCCAACTCGAGTACAAGCTCTAGAAAAACGAATAAGTCGAGACACATATATCCCATAAGAAGTTGCTCTTGGAACATCCCCATCTAATTGGGGATAGTTAACAATATCAACATTAAAATGATCTCTCTTGTCATAGAGTTTGCTAATTATTTCACCCTTTTCAATAGAGAGATGTGAATCCATAAAGGAAGAGTTAATATCAGAAATATTAGCTTTGTTAAGCTGAAGTTCTCTAGGACATATATTATTAACCATAGTAGAAAAGAAAGGAGTCACTGTGTCAATATTAATATGTCATCCGGATACAACCTTCTAATAAACGTTTTGCACAATAACTATATATAAACACAATTGAATGGAAAGACATTAAATTATGGATTCCATTTTTTATTTAGCCCATTATCTTTAAGTTATCTAATTGCAACAGCTTCGGAATGGTACCATCAATGCATTATTAGGCAGTTATTAAATTTCTACACCTTAGGAATGGTACCATTGAATAATTATCCTGCTGTTATATTATAGAACGTTCTTCGGATATGTACAAGTAATGCATTATCTTACCGTATTTTATTACATCCCCTTGGAAATAGTACCATGAATTCATTAACTTGCAGTTACGTATTGCACCATCTCGGAAATGCTACAATTATTTAAATAACATATTTTGCGCAGTTATAGTATTGAAAAATCTTGGGAAATGGTACCATTAATTCATTATCTTGCAATAATCAAATTGTACCATCTAGGGAATGGATGGTATGAATTATCTTGCCGTTATTGAATTGCACCATATTTTGAGGGTGGGTTGGGGGCGGAAATTTGCATATTTATCAACTGAACAACATTTAAAATAATACGAATCAGCGGTTGTTCATGTTTTTAATCAAAATTTGGAGTAGATTCTCGCTTTCTCTAAGCTCTTGCTCGATAAAACGATGCTCGACGACCCTTAAACAAATTATTTTAAAATAAATTATGCTGTCGTTTCGAATAAAAGAACTATCTTTGTATCAATTTGAAGACAAATTTAACAAGTGTGTTACAGTGAAATGAATTTAAACGAATTGATGACTACATATGTTACAACGATGAAGAATTTAGCAGTATGTATTGTGGTTTTGAGAGCAAATTCTCAAGATAGATCTGTAAAAGAAACATTATGTTCAATCAGTAGATCTCTGTGGCAGGATATTTCATTTAGCTTATCTAAACACGAATAAAAGCCAAACATTATACGACACGTGTCGTACATGATGCGAAAACAACTATTGAATAAGCAAATACGATGAAATGATATCACCCGCCGAATGATTTACTATCCTCGAGTGGAAGAAATGTGTTCGGATTGTTTTGAAGTAGTATAAATCATGACCTTGACCTTGTCTGGTCATAATTTCGAAAATCTACTAGATATAGATGTTTTTGAAAGTCACACCGTAGTAGATTTGAAAAAAGATTACCATTTTAAGGCATTTAATAGTTGGACTAAAGGCCTGGACTAGGTGTAATATTAGCAGGTGTGTATAATATAGTAATAAATGTAATATACAAGAAATGTAGAATTGTATATCAATGACTACTTTTTAATAACCTGGCCATGTGATATTTATCAATCTGATTACTTCTTCTCATTACTACGGCTACTATCAGATGATCTTGTTATTTCAGGGGGAGGGATGTATACTAAACCAAATTACTAAGTATCAACCTAATAATATGTCAATAATATTCTCATTGTTTTGTGTATTTTGAGCTTGATTAGAGATACGGTTAAACTTCAAAATAACGAGTGTAAATCGTCTGCTCTGATTGCATGAACACATTTTAAAACGTTTAAGTCAATGTGTTTTCTTAGAAATAAGTTATAACACTTATACAACTGGGTATATAGGATTTTATTAAGTACTTCGAATTATTGAAGCTTTCGATGTTCCTAATTCTAAAATATGCCATTTAAAATTATTTTGACATCATTTTTTACTAGCATTACCACTACAAATCCGTTTGCAAAAGAAAAACAATGTTTATAGACGGAAAATTTGCGATAAATGGGTCAAATTTTTATGTTTTTTTCTATTATTTCATATCAATTTTAAGAATTTTATATCTTTAAGCGATCTTTGACTCATGTTATGTGTTTTATCAGTACATTTCATGTTTTCATATAAAGGGAGGGTAGCTCTCAAAAGATGTCACAATTTAAACAAAAAATAAATGTTTTACAAACTATGGGACAAAAAATACTTATCATATATCTATTCTAAAATATATTTAAAATAAGAAAATTAGTTAAGATACAAAAGTTGATACTTAGCAATTTTGTTCAGTGTATTTGGCTCAAGTTTGGCTATCTTTAAAATAAATCAAACTTTCATTAATATAAACACTCAAACAAGTTTGACATGTGACCCAGGGGCAGAGCCAAATTTGACCCCAGTGTCACCATTTCAACAAACTTGGTAGAGGACCATAATCTGAGTGTAAATACAAAATAATAAACTGTAGGCTCTTGTAGTTTCAGAGAAGAAGATTTTCGAAGTTTTTCCCCATATAAGTCTATGTTAAACATGTGACCCCTGGGGTGGGGCCAAATTTAACACCAGGGTCACCATTCAAGCAAACTTGGTAGAGGATCATCAGCTGAGTTTAAATACAATATTAAACCTTTGACGCTTGTCGTTTCAGAGATTTTTTTTTAAAGTTTTTCCCTATATATAAGTCTATGTAAAACTGCTACCCCTGGGGCGGGGCCAAATTTGACCCCAGGGTCACCATTTTAACAAAACTGGTAGAGGATCCATAAGCTGATAATAAATAGAAAATAAGCCTATATCTATTGTAGATTTTTGAAGTTATTCCCTATGACTCTATGTAAAATTGATCCAACAAGAGCCCTCAAGATCTCACTACACACTTAGCTCCCTTGCATGTGACTGTAGGGTGATTCTTACACCATAAAAAGTAGGGGTGTGTTCTTCGGTTTGACATATTTTAATAATTGCCCATGGATATTTTCTTTTCTTGTTGCAGGTGAGAAAACAATAGTGTGAGATTGGATGAACAGCGATTAGACGACACTGACAGCAAAATGTGACACATTTGTGGGTGCTCAAAATGCGTATGAATTTAGGTGCAAACTGTTTAGTGAAAGCCGAAAAGAGTACCTTGACTGCCACCACTCACATTAAAAAAAAAACACTAGGCTATGTACCAGATTTTGTGGATTTTTATGAGCAGCAGTAACTGTATTTTCCCAAAAAAAATACTTTTAGACTGTAAATGCTTGATTCAGAATGGAAAATTGGACTTTACTGCCTATGGCCAACACAGTAAAATCGAAGTGTGTTGTGAGACCTCAAGCTCCCAATTAATGAAAAAAATGAACCCATGGACCAAAGTTTCTTATGAGAAAAAAATAAAAAATAAAAAAATAAAAAAATAAAAAATAAGTGACAACTTCCCCCGAAGTGGTTTTGACATTTGACCTTTAAGTGTGACCTTGACCTTGGAGTCACGGACCTGGATTTTATGCGCGACACTTCTTCTTGTTGTGGTGAGCAATTTGAAAATCCGTCCAGGAATGCCAAAGTTATTGTCAGGACACGATTGTACGGACGGACGGACTGACGGATTGACGTTGCGCCCCGACTACTATATGCCGCTATATGCCGCCCTTCGGGGGCATACATTTTTTTAAAAAAACAACAACTCTATGTTAAAGTTATCCAACATGGACCCTAAGCTCCAAAATGAGCCCATGAATCAAGGTTTCTTATGAGAAAAAAGAAAATAATTTAAAAAAAAGAAAGAAATATGCCTCCAGTGAGATTTGAACCCACAACCTGAATATTTAAAGTGGACATTTAACAATTTAAGGACAATAACTTCGGCGTTACTAGGACGATTCCGAAATAAATTTGCCGCGTCACATCCCACTATTGAGATAAACATTATAATCAAGTTTAATGAGAATTAAACAAGCGGTTATCAAGATATGGCTGTGGAAGGACAGAATTAAGAATTTTTTATCAATTAAAGGACAATAACTCCGGCGTTACTGGGGCGATTTCGGAAAACAATAACCGCGTCTGGTCCCACTATCGGGATAAACATTATTACCAAGTGTAATGAAAATCCAACCTGCAGTTATAAATATATGGCTCCCGACGGACGGACGACGCCAAATTAATATACCTCCGCCTTCAGCGGGGGATAATAATCAATGCAAGGTACCATCTTTCATTTGCATACACTGATGTTGAAAAAGATAAAGCTAAAACATGATTGATTTAACTGTGTTTTACTTCCACACTAGAATACGGTAGTCGTGTTGAGGACATTAATATCCGTAATATTTGTATAACTGAAAAGGTACTCCAGCAGTTACCACAAACTTCGAAAAACATTTGCAAAATTTATTATCGTAATCCTGATCTACTTTTAAAATATAAAAGTAATGTAAGAACTCTTCTGCGAAAAGGACTTTCACAACCTGACTTCTACGGTGATGTGATTTACAAACTTCGTAAGATCCTTGGTCATAATCACTTTCATGCTATCGTTATTAAACTTGTTAAAAAGTTTATCAAAAGAGGTTATGACCCTTCATTTTGCAACACACTGCATGTTTAGTGTCGGAATCATTTACAGTTCGCCAGAATGCTTCCCTCTTTCATTGTGCGATGGACGGACCGATTGTGGACTCTATGATGACGTCTGCCTAAATCCTTATACGACGGTAGTGTTTGATGTTTGTATTCAATATTGTCTTGTCGTACCCATAACGGTTTATTTTCCTGTTGCTCTGGCTTCTGCCAAGTCAATGAGTAATTACTTTGTGGCTTTCGAGGCTTTTGTGTTTTTATATTATATACATAATCATTTATGTGTTTTACTTATATTGCCTATTAATGCAGCATTGTTTGTTAGAGATTATTTCCTGGCGGGGATATCTTTATTTACACTGTCCCGATTATTGGGATGACCATAGAATCTGGTTTAAACTCCCAGCCGTTTTTTGCCACTGACTGTTCCAAAGCGGTAGTCGTTCTTTGTTTCTGTGTTTGTTTGTCCTTGAATGCTTCTTATCCTGTTCGATTTTTATATCTACTTTGAATGAGCACAATTCGCAAGCATTTCTTTCCGTGTACATTGTTGTATGGCTTGTGTGTGTGTGTGTGGGTGGGTGGATGGGGTGTGGTGGGGGCAGATTTAATAAAAGTTTCCGTCTAGACTTGTGGACGGATTAGAACTAAAGTAGGTGTGTGTTTAGTCGAAATGCCTGGAAGAATAAACGTACGTTTCCCCGTTTAATTAACTGTTTTTCTTCGCCCACCTAGACATATTAACCTTTTATGGCGTAATTCTGCACCTGTCGCTTCGTATATTGTGGTTTATCCATCCCGACTGGTCATACATATATCATTATTATCTTTTTGATACATACTCGTAAATCTAAATGTATATCTTCTTACGAAAATATATTTGTGTTTTTAGTAATGTATTGTTTGACGTTTTATAATGACGCATTTTCACTGTTTAAGTAGCAATTCAATACCGATTTTCCAAACTCATGAGAATTTATGAGAATTATATCATACAATGAAAGGATAAACACACCCTGTGTTTGGTAGAGTTCCCCAAGGGCATTGTAAAGCATTTAACCATACTAATCAAATCTCATCTTCCAGTCACAGTTTGTTATATACTTAATAGATATAAGCAGCATACGAAATTCTAAATTCAACAACATATTCCAATAATATGTGATAACGTATACATTCATTGCTATAGTAGTCAGGAATGTAATAAGAGTGTAATTGGAAAACACGCTGTTTTTATTTATAGAGAACACCATGTAATTGTATTTTATGTACAGTACTAAACTAGCCTGACTGTAGAAAACAACTATTTTACGTTTTAGTGACAAGTCTAATCGACTGTTTCTAAAAACGCACCACCTTTGTAGGCTATGTTTTTCACCAAACCTCAATTTAATGCACCACGTTTAACTTTTAAATATAATGTTAAATTTAAAGTGACTAGCCTTGACGGGGTAATGCGAAATGACGTCACAGCAATAGTTTGACGATTATTATACGTGTGCATATCGATGGCTTGGTGGAAAACTAATGTATCATGTTCTATATTTATATCAATCTCATTAAAATCATAACCTTATTACGATTTGATACTCTCCGCTACAGGATCTGACAACACTGCCTTGGAGGTCACGTCAGATCGACCTGTCATCTAATCAATATTCGTGAGAAGATCAACTAAATTCAACCAATAAAATCGCGCGTTTCATATGCATTTCAGCTGATGTTCCAGTGAACTGAACAAAGGAAACTCCACATAAAACACCTATATCCGAAAGAAGATAAAGTCGCCGTGTGCTAATGCTGTGGATTGCACGATAAATTCAAAGAAATGCACTAAATGGCATGTTTTACATCAAAATTGAGAAGAAAATCATAGGTGCTGTCATGTGTTTCGAAAACATATATTCAACCGAGATTATTACGTCACATTAGTTTTCTGAATAGTATGTCTTAGTACGTCTGGCCCGCTTAGCTCAGTTGATAGCGAAGACGACTATTGCGACGTTCTGCGAATGTAATTTTAGGTTGGATTCAACCCCAGAAAGCGGTAGATAGTTTTTGTACCGCTAAAACAAAACATTAAAACAACAACAAAAAAATGTAGGCATATTCAAGTCAGAACAATGAAAATGTATCATTTATTTAATAGTGGGTACATGACAATTTTCATGTAGCTTTCACAGAACACAGTCAACCAAAATCACGCATTAAAACAAACAAGAATATATGTGACACTGAATATAAAGAGACCACCTCCGCAGGTTAGCAATGTTAAACAGTATATATTAATATTAACGTAAATAGCGCAAATGATAGATTGTTTACATTAAACACAGCTAAGATGAAATGCATTTTATTGTATTATTATACCCACGTCTTTTAAAAAACAACAGGGTATATTAAAATCGCCTCCGTTTGTCCGTTTGTCCGTCCGTCCGTCCGTTAAGGCCCCTTTACACAGGGCTGCGACCTTTGTGCCACCTTTGAGCGACCAAAAAATGGACAGGACGCTCATTGGTCGCCTAAACCCTGAAAATCATGTTTCTATGTAACTGCTCCAGCGATCCTTGTGCTTCCCTTGAACCACCAAAAATGCAATTTTCGGGCATTTTCATGGCGATCTACGAACGTCCACTGAGCCACCTGCCTGCCTCCCCTTTGCTTCCCCTGTGCAACCTACGGCAACCAACATGATTATAGGCTACATAGGCGACCCCCGAGCAATGTTTGGGCAACCATTGAGCCTCCTCTGTGCCTCCTCTGTGCCATCATCGGCGACCAACGGCAACTAACGGCGATCACTGGACGACCATTCAGCCAAATAAATTTGCAGCAGAACGCATCTATTACCTGGCGACCATTGGGCGACAACCGTGCCTCCATTCTGCAACCACGGTAATGCTTGTGCCTCCCTTCTGCCTCCTTTGAGCTACCTTTGAGCAACCAACCTCCTCGGCGACCTTTGTGCGACTGTTTTGAACATGTTCAAAAATTCACGGCGACCATGGCGTTCATGGCGATGTCTGAACCTCCTGTGTACCACCGTTGAACGACCTAGGCAACCATTCTGCCTCCTTTGAGCCTCCAACGACGACCTGGCAAATTTTATGGTCGCACACGGGAGGCACAAAGGTCGCCATCCTGTGTAAAGGCCCCTTTAGCGCATCTCCTCCTAAACCGCTGAACGGAATTCAACCAAACTTAGTGTATGACTTCGCCATATAATGACGGCGTGCAAGAGCAACATTATTTTTGGCTCCAAGCCCAGGGGCCCTCAGTGGGTGTCAAAAGGTCAAATACACTAACAATGCAATTACACAGTTATTTTTCTATATGTTTGCACATAACTTGGTGTATGTTATCGTCTATGAAATATAGACAACATATCAAACGATTTTATTATTTCGAACTCGGACGTCTGCCCGGGGGGTCACATGGTGGGTGGGGCGGGTGGGAGATTTTTTTATTGTTTGCTAATTATGTCTAAAATGAAACATTATGATGATGGTTCCACACCCAGGGGCCCTCAGTGGGGCCAAAGGTCAAATACACTAGAAATTTAATTACAGTCATTTTTCCATATTCTTGCACATAACATGGTGTATGTAATTGCCTATGAACATTATGGGGGATATTTTTTTTGTAATTATGTCTCAAATAAAACATTATGATGATGGTTCCGCACCAAGGGGCCCTCAGGGGGTCAAAAGGTCAATTACACAAGCAATTCAGTTACACTATATTTTTTCCATATTTTTGCCCATAACATGTTGGTGTGTGTAATTGTCTATGAAAGATAAACAACATATCATACGATTTTATTATTTCGAACTCGGACGTCTGCTTTTTTTTTAAAATTATGTCTCAAATGAAACATTATGATGATGGGATTACACTGTATACATTTGTTAACTACTTCATCGATGCGGCCTTGGGGAAGGGGCATCATATATACTAATAATTAAATTACAGTGTTATTTTTCCATACTTTTGCACATTAGTTGGTATAATAGTCATCTATGAAAGAGATACACAGCATGTCAGATGATTTATTATTCAAACTAAGGTCGTCTTCCTTGGGGGTTGGGGTTGGAGGATATGGGTGGTGGGAGGAGGGTATCAGGGATCTTTTTTTTTTAAATTAAGTCTCAAACAAACATTTTGATGAAGAAATTACAGTGTATAATAATATGTTGTTCTCCTGTATGTGTGTGTGTGGTGGTGGGTGGGGGTGGCCTGTGTGAAGAAAACGTGGGTATTTGCGATGGCGCTCGCCGTCGAATTCGTTCTAGTTAGATTTCTTTTCAGATCTGCGACGATCATTGTCCACTTTTATACCTACTGTTGAAATGCAATTTAGTTATTTTGGGCGAAATCATTTGTGAACTGTTAAGAAATACGTTGGTAAACATATTTGTAGCTATTATTGGCGTCTTACCTTTTAAATAAACAACATATTGTATATTTATGTTGAGATGTCACATCTGGAATAAGAGAAATGTAATTATTAGAAACAAAAACCGGCTAAGAGGATAGACGGAAAAGTAATAACGTAGGCTGAATTAAAATTAGAATATTGCGGCAAGGGATAATAATAACATCAAATAACGTCTCAATTACGTCCTTTAGAATTACACAAAATACATTTTATTACTTAATTAGGATTTATTGTGAATTATAATGTCACCGATGATAATGCACAAACCCATATGCAATATAATACAACATAAGATGCTTTATCAAAATTAAAACATGATATATTAGACTGAAACAGAGTTTATTGAAAATGTACGACATAAATAAGTACTGTACTACCATTCTGAGAAGATACGAATGTATTATTTTAGTCATCTTCAGCTGTATCTTATAACATCTATAGAACTATCGCAAATTACCTTAACGTGGCTTGTGCATATTACTTATTAATTTAAGTTAAAAAGAAATTGTTACAATACGCTACTGATATATTCAATAAATATTATGTAATTTATCATGGAAATGCGGCAGCTTAAAACTTCGTGTCTTTAAACCCCAAAATACAAGTGACAGGGAAGGCCGGTAGTGTTGCAGAATTATGAACAATTATCACAGTTTGTGGTCATTATTGACCATGCACTTGTCGGCAAAGTTGATACACCCAAGAAGTACTGTATTTATCTGCATAAAAACGGTACAAGACATAATACATGTGATATGATATTTATATTTCGTTTGTTTAATAGCCACGTACGGTGTCAAACCAGTCAGGAAGTACTTCCGGGTCGTAGGGTGTTGAAATAGTTCCTTAAAAGAATCCAAAGTGTCTAGTTTGCATGTGTTTTTCCCAAGATTAGTTTCTATTTCATTATTAAATCTAACCTGTTGTCATGAATAGTAAGTATTTTACTGTGTTTGTCAGGATTATTTCTTTGGAGAGTATGAGCACAGAGGTTAGGTAGAGATGTGGTTTTGACAGATGTTTATTTCAAAATACGCATAGTGTGAATGAATGACGCGAAATGTTGAAAAACTGAATCGGTGTTTTATTCAAGATATGGGACCGTTTGCTAGCCGAATGTGTTTAATACACAGAATAAAAGTGTATTTAAGCGAACGAATGTTGTGGAACTTGTGACTGATCTCCAAATATAGCCTATATTGCATTGTGTTCATTGGGCTGATTTTCACCGGTCTGACACCGTACAGATCCTAACAGCTGGTATAAATTAGGACAGCATAAGGATGGTTATATATTTAATATCAACATAAAACGATATGTTAGCATATACCTATAATGTCTATGATACTAGTTATGCAGCAAATAAATGTAAAATAAAGTCAAGATTTTCCCTCAATAAAAGATAGACTGTTGGTATAAAAATTATAAAAAAAATCAATGTGTTTATATTCAGACAAAATAAGTTTTGAGATTCATACATGTCATAGTCTTGCAATGAATATCTCCAAACCATGTATCTTTTTATGGGTTGTGCTGAAGTCATTATAGAGAATGGAGTTTCAGAGTTGTTGTTTTTGTGGGTTTTTTATATTTATAAAAAATAGTTGACCATACATCATGTACATAGTATATGTTTTTATATTAAATAAATAGTAACTCTTCTTCAAATTTTCGAACACTTGTTCTTTTTCAAGAAAAAGCACAGAAATACAACTTTTAAGTAAAATACATCATAAGGTCAGCCTTGGTAACAACAAGATGGATTTTACTTAAAAGTTGTATTTTTATGCTTTTTCTTGAAAAAGAACAAGTGTTCGAAAATTTGAAGAAGAGTTACTATTTATTTAATATTGAATTAACTTTCCTTTTGAAAGACTATACAGATAAAAATATATGTTTTTAATTATTTTGATTATGATTTCTTTCAATTCCTTCATCAGGTTTTGTTCAATTCAACACCATTTAATATCTATACTATGCTGGTATAAATTATCCATCTGTCTTATACAGTGATTCAATGCAGTCGCATATTTTAGGAGACTTTGACCTGTAAATTCAAGCCAGCATGCTGCTACGACCGTCTAGAAACACATAACTCAAATTTTCGCCCTGGGAGAAGTATTTGGGGCTTTAAAGGGAGTACATCAGGCTTTTCATGGGGGTCTAGGTGTCCGACTTAAAATTGACAAATATTGATATTTTCTATTCTACTTGGCCAAAACATAATGAATGAGCCTAAAAAGTATCCCTTATTTGCAAAGAAATTCATTCTGCACAGTAATACGTGCTATCCTAGGTGACGCACCAGGGTTAATTTCAGCATTTTACGTCCGATTCCGTTCTAGCTATATGGTGTTTTCAAAGTTTAGACATTAACAAAATGGTTCTAACATCATATTTTGATTGATATAAGTGTTTTATCATGAACTGGAACAATTTTATAATTTAAGATGTTTCTAGAAAAATCCTGATGTACCCCCTTTAACAGTCGACGTCAAAAGGTAGAAAAGGTTAGTATATGCCTAACCTTTCAGACTTCTCCTCAAATGCAGATATACAATTACACGCTTAATGTCCCCTTCTCCATTGGTCAAAAGCACTTATAAACCAAGCAATTTAATACTATAACTGACCCCTTCGATAATAATAATTCCTTTACTATTTCTCTCTTTTTCTCACCTCGAAAAACGTGAACTTCGTCATACCGTATAAAATAAGATAGACTGTTGTTATAAACATTATTTTAAGAAATAAATATGTTTACATTCAGACAAAATGAGTTTTGAGACTCATAGTTATATATAGTATGCTCTTGCAATGAATATCTCTAAACTATGTATCTTTTTATGGATTGTGCTGAAGTCATTATAGAGAATGAAGTTTCAGAGGAGTTGTTTTTGTGTTTTTTTATATATTGATAAAAAAAATAGTTGACCATACATAGTATATGTTTTTAATTATTTTGATTATGATTTCTTTCAATTCCTTCATTAGGGTTTGTTCAATTCAATACCATTTACTATCTATACTATGCTTGTATAAATATCCATTTGTCTACCATCTTGTGGAGGAGTTCCCTATAATCGATCCCAGCAGTTAAATAATCTCTATTTATTATATAATCTTCAGTAAAATAATGGATTTTATGATTTAAATAAAACCTGATATTTTCATTGATTATATTTCGCTCAAAATGACGTATGCAACTGTTGACGAAATGACGTATGCAACTGTTGACGTCGAAGTATTCGCGTGCGAACTGTCTGTTGCTACTGTGCCGATTTTCTATAATCCATAATGGCACAGTGTGCCGATTATGGATGTTGAGAAGTGAATGATAAACACAGTTTTTCCAATAAAATATGTCACTATTTATAGCAAGGCAAGTAATAAATAGAGGATATTTGTTGAATTGGAGTGATTATAGGATTTATTTTCATGGAGAAGTGAAAAAACATATTTTCACGAGTGCTTTAGAACGAGTTGAAATATTTGAGTTTCCTCACTTCGAGATAAAAATAATTCCTATATTCACTCCAAAACAACAAATATTATTTTTATTATGTACTAACAACCTTAGACATTGTCTTATATCTAATAAAAAGAAGATAAAAGTGACGCGCAACAACAATGACGTCAATAACGCCAACAAAACAAATCAGTTGCGTGACGTCAATGTTATATTTTCACAGTAAAAATATAAACAATGAAAATATATAAGGTTTTATTTTAATCATAAAATCCACTATTTTACTGGAAAGTATGTAATAAATATCACATCATATTCATATTTTCAAACACATGTATCGTAATGCTTCCACTGCTTCAATATTTCGATCACTACACACAGTTAAAGATGCTCTACCTATATCTTTTTGTCCACCAATTGATATAAACTTTACTTAATTGTAAAGAGGACTATGAAAAAGGTAAACGGCAATAATTTCACCCCATGTAATATGCGTTTTTCCGGGGAAAAACAGGATAGAAAAGATCGGATTTTTGAAATTGTATTCGTAATTGTTTTAGACAAGCCGATTACGGAGATTTTCCGATTTTATTCGTTTACAATCGGAACTGCCTCGTCGGATTGGCGACGAGTTCCGATCGATTCGTTTACTATCGGAACTGCCCGAGTAGTTGTTTTCGTTCAACTGAATGGCATTGCGCATGTCCGATAAAATCGTAAAAACTCGTAGTTCTCCGGCAGGAACGGCTGGGCAGCATTTTATTCAAGATATTGTTTTGATCATAATTAATAATTTACAGAACTGGAATACGAACCTTGTTGCTTCTTAGAATACTCAAAAAATAGCTTTGCATACATATAAATGCAGTAATATTGAGTATTTAATATTTTACATTAAAAATCGCGTAGATATAGGTAGTGCCTCTTTAATGTGCTAGGACAAATATACATTCAGCTGACCTCTTCTTGGATGCTTTTCAAGGAAGCCAACTTGTTAAGTTTATCTTGCCCGCTAGATAGAATGAAACTGATCGATGAGTTCGAATTATTATACAATTAACTACTTCTCTGCACGACAATATGCAAAATTACGCACTTAGCATTGAAAATTAATAAAAGTACCTAGCGTCGATGTGTCTATGGATTATACGTAGCTTTTATTAGTATTGCAAAACATCTGACTGGATTTGTCTTTGTTATCCAATCGTAGAACTGTTTTATCAACGTCGTATCGATGTCACACCAACGTACAGTTTTCGCCCGTAACTTACTTGACGCATGCTGGTCAACGTTGGACTAACGTCTAACATTTGCCTACCAGCAGATAACCCATCCTTATAATCAATTATGTTGTATGCACTTACTATTGGAGGTTGTTTGTCACAATATTCAGAAATTGACTGTGAAGTTTCCATAATACTGGTTGAAGGTTTAGTTGATAACAGAGTCTGTGAGTCATATTTGACGGGAAATCTAATGACTTATTTGATTGTTATTTCAAATGTTCTTCCTATAAGGCGATTTCATTTTTATCATTATCTTCTCTTTTTTTTTTTATTACACCCAAGATCGTTGCATGCACATTGTAGCAGTCATCGAACCAAATGTCTGATATGAGATTTCCAATGTATTTATAAAATTAAATTCGTCTAATACAATAGGCGCCATAATTTGCATCGTAAAATGATGACATATCATTCCTAATCACGATTCTTTTCTACAAATAACTATATCTAACATTCGTTTCTGCTTCTATCATGTCTATGACACTTATTCACATTTTGGCTCGCGCGTATGCAAATGCGTTACAAAAGTGGAATAGCTCAAATAAACTTTTAACCTTTTACACTGTTTCAAGACGACTAGCCAAATATTTTGTTTTTCATCTAAGAGAGTACAAAAGATCGCCACAAAATGAAACTGGCCACTGCTTCCTTATTATGCGCAATTAAAATATTCATATACACATGTTCATTACAAGAATCGGCTTCGTTTGGCAGCAGAGTAATTAAAATGCACAAAACAAGTTCGCATATCTATGCATCCAAAAGCAGGTAATGCCTCCGTGGCCTAGGTAGTAAAGACGCTGCGTCTAAAACTGTCTCATCTCTCACCACCGCTGCCTGAGAGTTCGAATCCCACTGGGAGCTCGACTTGTCAAGTGAGAAATTGTCGATTCTTACGAATGGCGGGAAGTATACAGGACTGGTTCTACCCAGGAAATATGCCTCTGCCAAAAAACATCATTGTTATGTCATATGTGGCATAACACATGATAAAAATGACGTAAAACCTCATTCAAGCAAACATCAAAAGCATGTCGAGATATCGTTCATGTCCATCGTTAAAGGCTAAATGCATAACGTGTCAGTAAAGTGTCGCACTTTTCAAGATACTAATTATTTTAGTTCGGGTTTCTTCTAATTTTTCAATCATTCTAAAACTTTTCATCCACGATATTGTATACAGCTAAAACAAGATGTCAACCACATTCATTATATATATATGCATTAGTATAAATGTATAAATAATTATGCAAATATAACGCACAGTGTCATTTGAATACAATTAGAGCGTTTAAATTCCCATTTTTAGTTTGCATTGAATAGTTAAGTCATTGAGTACCTTCTTTGTGTTTTTGTATTTATACTTTGTGTTTTACTTATATTGCCTATTAATGCTACCTTGTTGTTTAGAGAATAGTTCATGACGGGGATTTCCTTATTTACACTGTCCCGTTTTATTGGGATGACAGTAGGGTAAGTGTAAGATTTGGTGCACTTTAATGCTTTTTAATAGCACTATAGGTATATTTTAACAATGTTTCACACCATCTGGAATTACCCCACCCACATAAATGAAGAGTTCTGCGCATGAAATTGAAAACTATTATATGCATTTGCACGAACCATTTTTATGTCAATACTCAATATAAAAACAACGAAGAAGAGGCTTAAAGGTAATAACGTGACTACTGTACTGACTACTAACCATGGCAACTATTTGTCAGAATTGGGACTAAGGAATGACCTTACTAAGGAAAGATATGCATTCCTGATAGAATTCATGCAATTGACGCTGACTTATTGTGG